>JAQIXP010001595.1:0-17748 GCA_034700285.1 Proteroiulus fuscus | reverse complement strand
TAAAATAATTTTAAAAATTCAGAAAATACTGCAGTTACACTGAATTACTCCCGATCTTCAACTTTGTAATTGGATTTTTTGCTTTATCTTCAAAGGATAAAAAGTTAGATTTCCAATGACCTTTAAGGTTAGTTCAAAGGTCAAATTTTTTGGCCCCATTGGATGTTCCACCCTCGATTTCCTATTCCATCCCAAAATTATTTTTCAAATAAATGAATATTTTTTGATATTTTGGGGGTGGTCAGCTATTCTGAATCACCCTGTATATATATAGTATATATACTATACTCAAAATAGTACCGTCAGTGCATTTCGCCCTGCACGGCCATCAGTCATTGTATAGACGATGAGGAAGGAATGGGAAGGGTTGGGAAGGAATGTGGTCGTGGATAGGCTGTTTAGCGGTACTGCCCCGGCATTTGCCTTAGGCCCAAAGGCCTAGGAGGGACTCATATCATACTAGGCACAAAGTATTAATTTCACTCATTTCTATAATTCCACATCATTTCAAAATGTTTGTGTCAATGATTACACATTACTAACTGGAACCAGTTGAAATTACCAATTACACTTGCCCCATAAAATTTTTAGACATTAGCATATAACCACTGCACATTGAAAAGGAATAGTAAAACATTTAATTGCTCTCCATGCACCACTCTACTACAAACTACAGTAAGATACTGCCCCCATTATTCAGAAAACTCAGGATTTATGATTCTGTAAGTTTCATACCTTGATTTTAAAATAAACCTGCTATAGTTACTTTTCCTTTAGCAAATGCATCATCCTTGTACTGAAAAAAATTATATAAGAAGCAAAGAAATTTTGTTACAAAACACTAACCTAGTTTGTCGTGCTCTGAGAAAAACATTTTAAGTGTTGGAAACCGCTTGGTCAATGACAAATTCAACAAAGGTTCATATAAATCATCATTGTTCCTAAAAATAAACAATATGCTATTGACATGTTGTATCAATCAAAAACTTGCATAAAATAAATAACAACATGGAAGACCTTAAATTCTCCAATAATAAACATCATTGTAAAATTAATTATATACATAATATTGATATTATTTGCTTTTAATTTCATGAAACTTATGTGACGTTTACGCTTGCTGTAAACATTCTATGGTCACACACAGTCTTAATCAGCTACCATTATATCGATGGCTTAATTCACAAGTAGCGAATGAGCCAAAAGTTGCTTTTGAGATATTAGCATTTTTACGTAAAAAATGTATAATTTGGAAACAAACAAGGTTAACACGGGTAAAATTTCATTTGGTGAACAGATGAAACAAAATATATATATTTTATGGGAATGCGTAAATTATTTTAAATAATTAAATTAGGAAATTAATTGAATAATTTGAAAAATACAAGATTTAAAAATGCACATTCGCTAGTTTGACTTTGATACCAAGTTTGTAAGATAAGCAAGAGAAATAAAGTGAAGTAGCAAATGTGCACATCCATTAGTTTGCATTTTGAATAAAGTGAATGCAAAAAAGTAGCAAATGTGACTACATTCCCTACTTGTATTGTTATAAAAATCCATGTCACGAGCAATTCCTAAAAGGTAAAATAACGAATTTAACTTGTAAGGATACCTTGTTGGATATTTGCAACTTTGTATTTCTGAAACTTGAACAATTTTTGGTTTTAGTAATTTCTGTAACTTTAGGTGAATTAGGGACAACTCCAGGATCACAAATTTCACAATTGTTCAGTGATCTCATTTTTGAAAAATTGGCTCATTTGCTACTTGTGAATTAAGCCATTGATATGGCAGCGAATTAATTATTAAATTACTGCATTAACTAATTCGTTACCAAAAAGTTAGTTAAATTTAATTCAGTTAAGGTCGTATTAATGCCTCTTGACATACCAACCATATACCAAAAAATATATGAAATAATTTTGTAAATAAATCTTACCATATGTAATAATCTTTAAAAATGGTAAGCATTTGTGAAAGGCTATCAGATTCCAAATTGTGCTGAAAAAGTTGAGCATATCTCGCACTTGGGATTGTCTGAAAAATAATGAACATAATTTTAGAATAGTACAAAATAAACAATTAGGCAATTATTTTTTAAATTATTATGTAACTGCAGTAATGAACTAGTTTCAGAATCAAAAGAGTATTTCAATATTTATAATGAACAAAACATGGAAATTTTTCCCAAAAATATATGTCTATATAATTATTTATAAGATTTATATGAATATATGCATTTTCCCTAAATTATAACAACGGTTTAAGATTATTTCAAAACTTAAATAAATTTAATCGCATTTTCCAGATAAATATAGGAATATAGGAATTTTTCACAAACCTAGCTACATTGTTACAACTCTCTGGGCGGAGTTTATTCTGGTATGAATTTAATGCATGATTTAGCAAATTTGAATAGGAACCAAATGAGAGAGGGGTTTGTGTCTGATAATATTAGTGTAAATAAATCAATATCACTGTTTATTAGGGGGACGCCAGGTGGCTTAAAAAGGTGTAATGACTTAATATAGTTACAGCTAAATAGGAGATGATGCCTTATCAACCAGCTCTCGTCACACAGGTTGCAAGGTGTATTCTTGTCAACCTGTGTGACCAGAGCCAGTTGACCGAGTTTCATTCTGCTACTGTATGGGTGCAGTCTTAGTAGGCATAGGAATGACTTCAAGATATATGGGGTTTTATCCAGCATGTAAGGCTCAGTTCGTCATGGTTATTCTTGAGATATTTGTAATTGGGGTGGTTATTTGACTTTAAAATAGCTTCATTTGTTTGTTTTATAAAGTCTTCTTTTAGCTTGCTCAAGGTGAGTTTCATGACTTGATTAATCTGACTTAGTGAGTATTCTGCTTTAGAGACATTTGCAATATTTGGTGGTATGACAAGTTTACGAAAAAAATCATAGTAAGGGTTACAAGGTCTTAAGGGCGCCAGGGTCCAAAAGTTCCACCACCATGTACAAATATTTTCCATTTCAGAAATTTTTAATCTTGTCCACCACAACACCACCACCACATAGAATATATTCAACTGGGAGTGAGCCAAATTCCTTATGGAGTAGATATGAAGGAGTGTTAAAATCTAGTTTATAGATTCTTTTGAGGAATTGATTTTGAACTTTATCCAAGTCATTAATTTTGTTCCAAGACCAAAGATGTGCCCCATACAGTTTGACTGAAAACATTAGTGACTCAAAGAGTTTTAATTGGATTGGCACCAAATTAATATGTCTGCTTGTGAATAGACTCAGTATGATGGATAGTTTGTCTAGGGCCTTTTTTGAAACTGATTTTAAATGTGTGGAGTAGATACCTGTTGATTGAAAGATTATTCCAAGATATGTCCAATATCTACTTCAATAGATTGACCGTTCCACCGAAATTTGTTTTTATTTGCCTTGCAGGCTTTTTTAGAAAAGTGAATAATCTTTTGTTTTTGAACAGTTTAGAATAAGGTTATTTGCTAAGAAATATTGTCTTAGGGCTTTTATACTAGATTTTAAGTTGAGTCTATTGCTAGCTAGGAGAACTATGTCGTCTGTATGTAAGAGAACTTTAAAATTGTAAGGTCCATGCCTAAGTCCACATTTTTCAGGTATGATTATTGGCAGATCTGCAAGAAAAAATATGAACAGCAATGGACTTAAAAAGTCACCCTGGAGAACACCTTTTGTGATGGGGATATCACCTGTCCAACCTTGCCTGGTGTTTATTTTAAATGTGAGCTTAGCATAGAAAGAACTTAATTTTTGATAACTTTAGGAGAAAGGCCCATTGTTTCTAGTTTTTTTCCATAGAAGAGTAATGGTTAACCGAATCAAATGCCTGAGTCAAATCTGCAAACATACAATACATTTTAGATGCTTTTTTGTTTTATTGTAGTTAATAAAAGAATGCAATATGAAAATATTGCTTTCTGTTCCTTTTCCTCTTTGGAAAGCAGTCTGCTCAGAAGGAATTATGTTGTTATTTTTTGCCCATTTATATATTTGAGCATGAATCACTGACATGTATATCATTGCCAGGCCAGGGACTAAGGAGATTGGCCAGTAGTTAGAGGGAGTAGCTTTATCCCCTTTTTTGTAAATTGGAACTACAATAATTTTCGACCATTGGTCAGGGAATTGGATTGATTCAAAGATTTTATTAAAGAGAGTAACATAAAAATCTAAAAGACTGGGGTTAGTGCATTTAAGCATTTCAGGTAAGATTTGGTCACTGCCAGGTGCCTTATTTTGTTTTAGTTTTGCTAACTGGAGGGAAATTTCATCTGTTGTTATTTGTGAATCTAGTAGTTGAAAGTTTATTGGGGATCTTTGGAAAAAAACTTTTATAAAGAATAAGTGTTTGCTAAACAGGTTATTGTTGGTGGGGGGTTTGTTGTTGTGGATACTCATCCAGTATTTGATCCATGTATTTTTTGAAATGTTTGGCATTTTTATTGTTTTTCTGTTTATAATGGAAAAGTCCTATTAATTTCCAAAATGTTTTTGAGTCTCTTGCCTGGCTAATATCCTCATACCAGTTAGATGTAAATGTATTCCTTGCAATTTGACATATTTTGCCATAGTGATTCTTAGCTTTCTGGAGTTTTAAGGCATTGTGGGCATTTGGGTGTTTGAGAAATAGTTTGGATTGTCTAAAAGTTGCACTTTTAGCTAGATGGCAATCATAGGAAAACCATAAGGGTTTACTTTTTTAAAAAATATGCAAATATGCAGGTTTTAACATTTTAGTAATTGTTGCAGCTTCATGTAGTGCAGATGAGAACTTTAGGTATAAAGTATTTGGATTTTGATTTTCTAACATTAGCATAAAATTAGCAGTGCATTTCTTCCCATTAGATAAAAATTTCATGGCTAGGTTTGCTGAATTGGTGGAAATATTGAATGGGCAGGTTATCTTTTTCCACTAAAGGGAAGATAACTTTTATTGAGAAGTGATCGGCTCTGAATTTAGGAAGGACTTCTAATGAGGACGCAATATCTAGTGCTTTTTTATTTACAATAACCAGATCTAACTGGCTAAAGAACTTTCCAGATATGTAGGTTGGTTTACCAGATTGGTCACCAATTATTTAGCCATTAAGAATATTAAATTTTTCATTGTGAAGAAGGTCCCTTAACCACTCTCCTCTTGAGTTTGTTTTGGTACAAATTGAGGACTTTACTAAAGATATATTTGGGTTATTTGTACATTGATTCAGATTATTATTGATGTTAGATGTTCCACTATTTAGGTCACCTATCAATATTTTTGGGAAGTTATCATCATTAGAAGCATAAGCATCCTGAAAAAGTCAATTCTGTTTTAGCTAGATAATTTGGTAAATAGGCTACTGATAGGAAGAAAGTTTTATTATCTATTGTGATTTCTAGGTTGAGCCAATGATTTGTTTGAGCAAGAATTTTTTGCTTAATATTTAATGATTTTTTGAGGCCAACAATTATTCCACCCATATATCTTCCTTGTCTCTGATGTTTGGGTTTCTTTGTGGCTGGCACATATAATAGATTGTGAGATGGAAAAGAATTGGCTAAGTCTGAGTTTGCAGGAAGCCAAGTTTCTTGGAGGCAAAACATGTCCATTGCTGTTGTGAGATTCATGGACATAGCATCATATACCAAGCTGTTGCTCCCTCTAATGTTCCAAGTAAGTATGCTAAGGTAGTGGAGTTTAGGTTCTGGCTCCTTTGTCAGCTATTTTCTAATTTGAGGTGAAACTGCCACATTGAGGGTATTAGGTTGGGTTTGGGATGTGCTAGGGAGTGGGGGAACTGGTTGGAATAATTGGTTGGTTGTGGGGCAGGTGGGACTGACAGGGTTACTATTGCAGGGTACTAGTAATTGTTGTTAGGTAAGCTTGATTGGTAGTGAGGGATAATTGGTTGGTGGGTTGGGTTATAGTTATAGTGGTGGTTGAAACCTATTTTTGGGATTAGAAGGGTAAAGTAACCTGGGGGTAAGATTGAGTTTGGGCTGGTTATTGGAGCAGATGCTGTATTAACTGGTACTGTACTTGATGATGTTGTACTTGGTCCAACTGAGCTAAATGAAGTTTGCGACATTTTTTGGGCATTGTGGAACCTTTCCACTTCTGATATTGACCAGCATGGTGTTGGAACTATTTATTTAGTTGAATGATTGACTTTAAATGGTTGGTTGTTGACAATTAGTGTTGATTCCTTTAGAGAACAGAAATAGTTGTTTGCTTTTAAATAATAGAGATGGGAAGTAAAATTTTCTTTTTTCTACTCTGTTTACAATAGCTTTGGGTCATATTTGATTTAGTATAGGTGGGGGATGATAACAGCTTTACTTTTAATCTGATGAATATTTGGAAAAAGGAGTCTTTTTGTGGTCTGTTGGAGAATTTTACAATAATAGGAGGCATTGGTTTATTCGGGTTTACAGGATAGAGGATATATAGCTTCGAGGGATACTGCTTCAGGACTAGGGATGTCTTAAAAAATCATCAGCTCTCTGAAGCTAGTTTCAAGTCTTGTGGGGTGTTGAAATGGGAATGCCAAAAAAATGCATTCCCTTCTGGAGTAATTATGTAAGGATTCTAATTCTTTTTCTATTTGTTCATACGATGAATGCAGGTTGTGTTATTAAGGACTGTGTCATTGTTTGGTTGGATACAGACGACAATGTTTGGGATAGTGATGAAATTCCATCAGATTCAACTTGGACTGTGGTTTTTAGTGAAATTAAAGAATTGCCAGTTTGGGCTTCGAAGGCATTAAATTTGGAGTAAATATAGTCTTTTAGCTCTTTCTTGATAGTTCTGTTGGAATTAACATTATTGCTAAGTATATAGAAGTTTCTAATTCGGATATTTTGTGGTTAATGGTATCTGTTAATTCCTGAATCTCCTGGCAGATTTTTGTTCAGAGGACTGTAACTTGATTTCTTTTAAACACATTTTATTTTGCAACTTACAAATGAAATGCGCATTACACTTACTGTTTGTTTATTATTTTGAGTTTTTTAAAGTTAGATTAAATTAAAAACTGAAAACATCACATATACTGTGGACATAACATCCACACTCTTCCATATTCAAATCCAAACTGCCCTAAAAATTCCAATTTTCTTCAAATTAAAAAACACGTGCGCATGTTCTCCACGCACGCGCTAGCATGTGCACACTATCTAATGCACATACACGTGCCAATTGCCAGCCCATTTTAACCCTAATTCTTGATGGCAACATACTCCCCCTTAGTGGGGAATTTAAGTGGATTTACTTGAATTGTTTCCTTGCACGTCTAGAATGCAAAGTCTAGAGACCAGGCATCTGAAAGTCCCAAGAGCAGTCCTCACATCGACGACTTGCACTACCTTGTCCCTTCCTGGATGGAGGTTTACAATCCTGCCTTTTGTCCAGCGATTTCTGGTAAGTACCTCATCCAAGATGATGGCTACATCACCAATCTTAGGTGGGTTGACTCGCGCATTCCACTTAGTTCTTCTTGCCAGTGATGGTAGATACTCACGTATCCAGCATTGCCAGAACTGGTCCGCCAAAGCTTGAAAGACCCACCAGCTCTTGCGCAGATTAACATCCATTTGAGAATTGACCTGGTGGTACACCAACACTGCTTGATCCGATCAAAAAATGACTTGGAGTCAATGCCTCATCATTACAATGGTCCAGAGATACATGTGTGAGTAGACGTCCATTTATGATGCCCTTAACTTCCACCAGCATTGTGTGCAAGGCATCCTTACGTGGATATTGTTCTCTAAGGGTGCAATCCACTGATCTTTTTACCAACCGCACAAGACGCTCGCAACTTTCCCCATGTGGGGGCACAGAGGATTGAAATGCCAAACAATGGACTGGCACAAACATGCTTGATTAATCTTGTCTTGGTCCAAATCTGCGATAGCCCTTTTTAACTCTTTTTTGGCACCATGAAAGTTTGTTTTGTTGTCCGAAAAAATCTCGCGAGAACATCCGTCGACCGATTAATCGTCTGATGGACATGATGCATGCATCAGTAGAGGTTACCAGCAAGCTCCAGGTGGATGCCTCTGGTTGTCAAGCATGTAAACAAAACACCGTATCTCTTCTTGTGACAGTTACATACATGGGGCCGAAGTAGTCGACTCCGGTGCATGTAAATGGTCTCTCACGCACACACAGTCTGGCTCTTGGCAGAAGTCTTATCTCCGGAGGTTGCGGCATCGCATGACGGTTCCCACATTCTTGACATTGGCTCCACGCACTCCGGACAGCTGAACGAAGCTTTAAAATCCAATAACGCTGGCGAAGCTCATTTACCACAAACTCTTGGCCTTGATGTTTTGCCTTTAGGTGATAATAATCAATCATCAGTCGCACAAAAGGATGTCTTGAATCCAGGATGGGCGGATTAATTGTTTCCTCCCGCAACATCTGAGCATTCATTAGTTGTCCTTAAAGTCTAATCACACTGTCAATGTCCAATGATGAGCACAATTAAAGAATGCAACTTGCTTTGGGAAGCGGTCTTCCTTGATGAACAGACTCAAGTTCATTAGGAAAACTTTCTAGTTGTGACTGTCTCCACCATATTTGTTCTGCATCCTGGACCTCACTTAGTTGCAGACTCCTCCCTACACATCCTTGTCTTGAACGACATCTTGATATAAATCGGAATATCCACACTGTCGTGCGGAGCAACTTTATCCATGAAGATAACCTAGTTACAGCCGGTAGCGCATGATCCAATGCAATGGAAGAAACGAACATTACAGGCTTGATCTTAAATTCCAGAATGTCCTTATTTTCCTTGGAAACCGGAATCCTCATGTCTTCCTTTGGCCATTCAACCTCTGGGAGATACAAAAATGGTGGTCTATTCCACCAACGACTTGATGGAGAGAGATCGACATCAGGAGTATCCCTCGTTGCATCATCCACCATGTTATCTTTAGTGCTGATCCAGTGCCAATCGGAGACACCAACAAGTTCCTCTATCTCACCCACACGGTTTGCCACAAACATCTTGAAACAGCTGGCACTTGATCTAAGCCAGCATAAAACAGTTGAAGAATCTGTCCAAAATGTTGTGGTCCTGATCTTTATGTCCAGCTGACTATTCAGAGTGGTGGCAAGATGGCTTCCCATGACTGCGGCTTGCAGTTCCAACCGTGGGATAGTCATTTGCTTCAAAGGTGAGACACAAGTTCTTTACATCACGAAACTCACTTGCACGTCATCATGCCCTTCATCCTTGTAATGAAGATAAGCCACTGTTGCAAATTCTTTTTTGCTGGCATCACAGAAGATGTGTAGCTGTGTGTTGCTACAGTCCTGCATTCTCGCACAATAACATCTTGGGATCTGGACTTCTGTGATCTTTGTAAGCTGTTGTAACCAGTAAAGCCAGCTAGTGTTCATGGAGTCGGTGAGTTCATCATCCTACCCGATTTCTGCTCTCCATACTTCTTCAAGAATCTTTGCACGTACAATAAGTTGGGAGAGAAATCCCAAAGGATCATACACCGACATCACAAGCTGCAAACATTGACGTTTAGTTGGTCTGGTGCCATTGAGATCCTCTGGTTTAATCTTGTTGAACTTCATCTTGAAAACGAAGACGTCTTGCTTGGTATTCTAATGGAGTCCAAGTACATGCTCCGTTTGAAGATCCGATCTGAAAGTTACATCAGTCATGTTTGCTGCTCACAACTCAGGAGGTATACTGTCGAGGACGATAGACGACGTACATATCCACCCACATATAACAAAGCCCCCACGACCATGAACTGCGATGACATCTCGAATTAAGTTAATGGCATCTTCTTTTGTTCTGGAACCATCAAGATAGTCGTCGACATAATGGCATTTGGTGATGGCCAATGCTGCATCTGGAAACTCTTCCCGTAACTGTCGCATTCAGATTCTTGACGTACTGTGCAGAGCATGGTGAACACATGGATTTGAACGTCATGACTTGCATCTCCAAGACCCTTGGTTTTATAAAACAATCCATCCCCCTCCAGAGGAATCTTTGTGCTGTCCTATCCTCTTCCCGGATTTGGACTTGATGAAACATCTTGATTTCTCCGAAAAATCCGACACGGAACTGTCAGAACTTGATAAGGACACTCACCAGCAGAGAAAGAAGATCCGGTTCCAGGAGAAGGGCATCATTAAAACTGGTACCCTGAACCTGAACAGCAGCATCCAAAATGAAACGCATCTTTCCCGGTTTGTTAGAGGTCCAGACTGCAAAATGTGGAAGATACCACATTTGAGATCCTTCAATTGCAGCCTCTTCTATGCTCAGTTCTTTGGCATAACTTTTTGTTATATAATTCTTGATTTTATCACAATACTGTTGAGCATAATCAGGATCTTATTCCATTTTTCTCTCCACACCGTATAATCGTTGAAGAGCTTGTTTCTTGCTACGTGGAAAGCTCGAACCATCCTTGCGCCATAACAACCCAGTTTCAAATCTATCACAAACATGTTTCGCAGTAGTATCCAAAATTGCCTGTGCAAGCTTGCCTTCATGCGAATAGGGTCGATTGTCTTTGATCTTTACTCCAAACGACTCCGTCGTAAAGGAGTCGTTAACCATCTGGTGTAATTCATCCTCCATGGTATCTTGAATCCAGTTGCATTCCAGTGATTCACAATTGAATCTTCTTGAGCTGGCGACTGTTCCATGGATGACCCATCCAAGCAATGTCCTAAACAGAATTTGTGACTTCCAAGGACCCGTCACCCATTCTATGGCAATGATAAGCTCTCCATGGTCTTGTCCAATCAATATGGTTGGCTTGGCATCCTTCAATGATGGTAACTTCACGTCGCGAAGATGTTTCCAACGTTTTTGTAACTTGGACACATTGATGGCTTGATGTTGTAGTGGTAGAACTTGCAACGTTCGCACATTGTCCATATTGAACGTGCTTTCCATTGATTCCCCGTGGATCTGCAGACTCACGCGATGTGAAGTCTCTGATGATGATGCGCCATTCACTGTTTTTAACTGGAAAGGTTCCATTGGTCCTTTCAGTCCAAGCTTGTTCGTAATGGCCTGTTCCAAAATGGTTATTTCGGAACCATCATCTAACATAGCAAATGTTTGCACAATTCCAGTAGGTCCTCTCAGTATGACGGGCAACACCTTTGTCAAAACCTTGATGTCCAACGAACAAGTGTACCCAACCAAGCTTGAAAACATCGGAGAGCTCTATCCTGGTGCTCGGTCCGGTTTGTGCAAAATCGTATGATGTCTCTTTCCGCATCCCTCTATTTCGCACTTATTTCTGTTGGAACACTTTATCCCCTTCACACCCTTTTCTTTAACAGAATTCCAGCATTCCTTTGGCTTTAACTTCTGGAATGCCTAACACTTTGCTATTACATGTCCTTTCTTTTCACAAAAAAGGCATCCATCGGCAGAAGCTCCCTTTCTCAATGCATCCTCTTCTTTCGATGTCGCCATCACGAAATTCTTGCCTTTCTTGTCGTCTTGTGGCATTTTTCCTAACCTTGCAGGATCGATTAGCTTCTCATAATATGTCGCTTCCTGGCCTATCCATATCGCAAAATCCTTAAGCGACATATCCTCCAAGTCCTCCTGAACGACATGCTTCGCCCATCTTTGACGACAAGATTCGCTTAACTTTCTTAACAATTCGTCCAAAACGATTGAATTGTACAAGTACGAAGGCTTGCGCAGACTTTCCGCCACCACAACATAATGACGAATGGCATCGGCGAATCCACAAAATCCTGCATAATCTCCTTCCTTGGGTGGATCTAGCTTGCGAACTTTCCTAAGAAGTAGACGAATCACGTGATCCGGACGCTCAAACTTTCTCTGTAGTGCTGAAATTATCTCTCGTGGATTTTTGGATACCAACAAAAGATCGCACACAGAAAACTTGGCTTTCCCGACAAGCGTACATCGGAGACGACTCATATTTTCCTGGTCGTCGAATCTGCACTTGTCTGTGGAAGAGCGAAACCGGTTAATGAATTCCGGCTATTTCTCAGGATTGCCACTAAACTTCGGCAAGTCTCTTTCTATGATCTTCCTCCACTCCCTCTGTAGACTCGAGATGCCAGGAACAGAAGCTTGATGATTAGCCAAAGGCGGAGTCGGAATCTCCACGAAGAACTCCAATTGGCTAGGTCAACGCATATTTTGTGGCACATATCCATGTGTCGGACGAGCGGTGGCGCTGCCGTCCTGACATGCCACTCCAACACACGTAGTCATTAACAGCATCGCGGATCACGACCGGAACTGATGCCGACTTTGCTTCTGGAAAATCCTGCATTTGGGCAACCTATGTGGTTACCCTGTCCAGTGTCCGCACCGTGTTCACACCTGTGACGTCCACCTCTGATCTTGTTTCATTCGAGTCGAAGTTGGATTTCAACTCCGATCTAATTGCTTCAAAATCCAGTTGAATCAACTCATTTTGGTCCCGAAAATCCGCCTTTCTGTTGGCTATTCTCAATTGTAGCAAATCCTGCTACATCTTGATGCGGGCCGCTTGAATTCTTCTTTCGGTTGACGTTGAACTGCTCTTATGATCCTTCCTGATAGATCCACGCGGCTTGACATCATCCTTCTTGTTTCCGGCAAAGAAAGGCTCCACTTTTGACGATATTTCATTATTCCTGGAGTTCATCATGCCCGTCGAACTAACGTTCATTCTTGCTAAGGCGTTGTACTCCGTGGAACTCGCAGACATTTTCTTTAAATCACTCACGAGAGTCAATCACGATACGATCCTAAAGTAAGTCCACATTCTATAAACCGAATAAAGGCACAAAATTCTTCCCACGTGAGTGTAAATACCGAATTAAGTTCACTTTAAATTCAAAGATTCCGGCAAATTTCAAATTTTGTTCCGGCGTCTCACATTCCAAATGTCAAATTTTGGTTCTGGTCAGTCATCAAATTCGTTCTTTTTGTTTGAGATCAAAATTCCAAATTTTCCAAATGTCAAAATAACTCCCGAATTTTTGTATTTCCTTGGACTTGTCCATCCGGCTCGACGGACCATGTTAATTCCTGAATCTCCTGGCAGATTTTTGTTCAGAGGACTGTATCTTGATTTCTTTTAAACACATTTTAATGGTGCAACTTACAAATGAAACGCGCATTACACTTACTGTTTGTTTATTATTTTGAGTTATTTTAAGTTAGATTAAATTAAAAACCGAAAACATCACATATACTGTGGACATAACGTCCACACTTTTCAATATTCAAATCCAAACTGCCCTAAAAAATTCCAATTTTCTTCAAATTCAAAAACACGTGCGCGCGTTATCCACACACGTACGCGTGCGCACACTATCTAATGCACATGCACGTGCCAATTGCCAGCCCATTTTAACGCTAATTCTTGACGGCAACAGTATCAATGAAGAACTCTTTTATTGCATCAATTTGTTGGGTGGAATTTGAAATAAGCTTGAGGGACAATTCATCAAGATATTTTGC
Source organism: Proteroiulus fuscus (assembly GCA_034700285.1). Lineage (NCBI taxonomy): Eukaryota > Metazoa > Arthropoda > Diplopoda > Julida > Blaniulidae > Proteroiulus > Proteroiulus fuscus. The sequence continues at coordinate 4,254 of JAQIXP010001595.1, read as the reverse complement.
GATTGATGGATTAGAGGTGATTGTATTTGGCTGAACATCAATTAGAATTTCTGGCGAAAATTTTCTTTCCTCTTTTTTGAGTTATTTAATTCTGTGCCAGGGTTGTCATTTTGGGGTATCAGTTGAATAGGGCAAATGTTGGAGTTGTGAAGGTAAGGGAGTGGGAATCTCGGTAGACAGGTACCTTTTGGAATGTTCTGGTAGTCAGAATGTTGCTAAAATAAATGGAAAATATAAGAAAATTTGCTGAAATTAGGTCAACTATATGTATATGAATCTAAGGAAATTATAAGAAATACAGATTTTGTCCTATATAGGACAAACTTGTAATCAAGAAATATGAGATTTTTTGGGGGGGAAAAAATATGAATGAAATATACAAGAATCCACAAGTATATGACATATGGGAAAATTTCGATAAAGAAATTATAAAAAATAGGTTTGTAAAAACTATATGCAAAGTTATTAAGAATCTTAGGTAATTTAGAAAATACAGAATGGACTTTTCCAAATTATTAGACTTAAATTGAAAATAAAAAATTAAGTAATATTGTACAGTTTTTCAAAATATTAGACCAATAGTAAATTTTAATATGCAGTAAATGTACTTGCAAAAAATTTACCAAAAAATTAGACAAAAGCAAGGATAAAAAATATAAGAAATACTGGAAAGATCGGCAAAATATAGAAAATGTCGGCAAATTTGCTTAAATATAGGATTATGAGAATCTAAAGAGAACTTAGTAAATATAGTTTAATTTTCCCTTGCAGTCTACAGTTTATACTAGTACAAATTCATCTAAATCGCTAAAGTAAAATAAAATATCATCATCTAACAGAGTTAGGTAAAATATTCTTCATGTTATGCTTTACTAGTTATCGTATAAAAACAAAAAGTGGGCCCCAGTTAAAAGATAGTATTGCTACTTTCCCTTACCTTAATATAATTATACAATAATTCCGGGTAGCCTTTCAATCGGCGAAGTTCCGTTTGAAATTCATAGGAAGAGACTGGAGGTTTGGGTAAGTTAGGTATTGGTGATGGCATAGCAGCCTTGACCTCGGTAGCTATTTCACAAACAGCGGGATGAGTCGGGACGGTTTCCAAATCCATTGCATCCACTACGTGTACTCTGTGAAGTGGCAGCTGAAAAAAAAGTAAAAATTGACAGGAGAGAGCCAGAGCTAGAATACAAGAAACTACTTGAATTTCAGAAAATCGATAGGTACCAGTGATGCGTGAATATATGCCAAATTAGGGGATGTTGCCGAGATAACCATTTTCATATTTGTTTTAAACATTTTAGAGGTAGAAATAACATTTTCCACAGTTTTCTCAAATTTTAGGGGCAAACATGACAATTTCCATAGTTTTCTCAAATTTTAAGAGCAGAGATTACAATAATTTCAATAATTTTTCAAGAATTTTGCGGAAAAGATGATGATTTTCACATTATTTCAAACATTTGTGAGAAGATATGTAAAACTTATGGTCATACCGTTGAACACCGACTTAACTCCTTAAAAATAGGAACAATTTGATCATTATTTCCATCATCAACTTCCATCTTCTGTTCTGCTAATATCTACAAAAATATATTAATAACTATATAAGGTCATGACATTAAAAAAATTGAGAATAGGTCTAATAAAAAATCCACCATAAACTGCCAAATTCCTTCAGTACTACTAGTTTTTTAAATTTAAATGGGGCTGTAAATCTGTCCTATTATGAAATTCATATTGCAGAAAAAGTGTGACAAAACTGCAATTTTAAAGATGCAATCTCCTGATAAAATTTAAAAAATGGAACTTAGAGCATTTGACAATGATATTAGAATATGTGTGTGCATTGAGTTTTTTAAAGAAAAACATTTATCATGAAACTGCTCCTTTAACAGCTGCAAAATGATGCAAATATGTTATGAACATATCTGTAAAATAGTGGGGCTTGCTAGTCAATGTCTCCACTTTGTTCAGAGAATATTCCGGAATTGTCCAGAAATAGTTAAAGAAACTGATTATGTGGCATTGGTTCGACCTCTTTTGGAGTATTGTGCCCCGGTGTGGAGTCCTCATGTGGCCACTGAGATAGATGCCATTGAAATGGTTCAGCGTAGGGCTGCAAGATTTGTTAAAGGCAACTATCAATAAACTGCAAGTGTGACGGAGATGCTTAATTCTTTAAATTGGGATTCCTTTAGGGAATGATGGGAAAATTTAAACCTGGGTTTGTTTGAAAGATTAAACTTGACTTGCAATTCTAAATTAATTACTAATATTTGTAAACTTAATTTAAAGGCACGAGGCCATCATGTTCATTCAAATCGCTTGATTGAAATTAATGCTAGGACAGACATTTATTATTGGGCTTTCTTTTTGCGAAGTATTAGACAATCGAATAATCTTCCTGAAGATAGTATTAAACTGTTAGAAATTCAATTTAACGCTGATGTTTAAAATCTCAACTGACATATGAGAATTCTCCTGATAGTGGGATCACCCTGCTACCATATGGCATTCATTTGCTAACTGTAGGGTACACAGCCAAATTCTTAATGCCGACTCACTTTTGAGTCATTGCTCAATCTCACCAAAGCACAAGCTAACACTTAGCAATAGCTCGAACTCACTATTTTTATTGTATATCAAAAATGAGCATATGCTTAGGTAAGATTGAGCATAAGCAAAATCTATGAGATAAGGCAAGACTTAAGTTGAGATGAGCACATGCTTAATTTTGTAAGGGGCACACTTTTTTGAATTAAGTAATTAAAATTACTGATACTTGAGCTGAAAGTGACTCTTCAAGCCACTAATGGTCCTAGGAAAAAAGTTTAAGGCAGGGAGCGACCAGTAAGAAAAATGGTTTGGGGAAGAGAGCGATTGAGGTCGTCCAGTGTCAGCGATATGTAAGAGGCTGGGGGTAGGCCTGACAGAGCAAAAAAGACCTTTTTCGTGAGGTGTTTAGGGGGCATGATTTCGCCAGCGGTCCCACTACCCCTTCCGTAGGACCACTAGGGCTTCAAGCCAGGCATATTCAAAAACAAAGAAAAGATTGATGTTTTTTCAAGTTCCAAAAAGGCATATATTAAATTATTATACATAAAGCAGTCGTTGAAAGCAAGGCTAGTGCAGTGCCATACCCTTTACTGATTCAGATATTATACTGATACAGAAAATCTGCAAAACAACTGTACAAATATGCAAGAAAATAGTATAAAAATTTGCAGAAAAACCATTAAAATTTACAGGAAAAATGGATAAATATTTGCAGAAAAACCATTAAAATATACACAAAAACTGCAGAAAAATTTGCAGAAAAATTATATTAAAAACCTGTTTTCTACAAAAAATATGGATGAATCGTGTAGGTTTTTGTTTCATAAAAGTTTAGAAACCCAGAAAATATACCTGATTATTCATTAGTAACTGGACATAGAACCCTTGTAACATATCTTTCCCCAAGGCTAGCATGTCTTGAAGGAAGCTATGTTTCAAGGGGTTAGTTTTACAAAAATCTGTTTCAAGAAGCTTCACAGAATATTGTATCAGTTAAAAGTGGAATCTGTATCATGTAAAACATTTTAATCTTCGATTTAGTTTAGCTTGTAACCTGTAATAATGTTTTCTTAACTGTCTCACGGCAGTTAGCTTACCCCCTAACAGGCCCGGACTGGCCTATGGGGCGAAGGGGCAATCCCCCCTGGTGCCAACTGGGTTAGGGGGCCAACTGGGTTAGGGAGGCCAACTTTGACCAATTAATCGTAACTGTATAATCTGCATTCATATAATATTGTAGAATCTATAAACTCACAGTTGCTCAAAAGCAAGGGGGCTTCATTATTACTCATATATATATTTTTTTAAAATGCTTTAACATTACTGTATTATGGAAAAAAAATTGCTAAAAATTTCTATATTTTGGAAAAAAAATTGCTAGAAATTTCTGTATTTTTGGAAAATATGGCTAAAAATTTCTATATTTTGGAAAAAAATTGCTAGAAATTTCTGTATTTTTGGAAAATATGGCTAGAAATTTCTATATTTTAGAAAAGAATTGCTAGAAATTTCTGTATTTTTGAAAAATATGGCTAGAAATTTTTGAATTTTTAAAAAAAATTGCTAGAAATTTCTATATTTTGGAAAAAAAATTGCTAGAAATTTCTATATTTTAGAAAAAAATTGCTAGAAATTTCTGTATTTTTGAAAAATATGGCTAGAAATTTCTGAATTTTGAAAAAAATTGCTAGA
>JAQIXP010001594.1:0-17750 GCA_034700285.1 Proteroiulus fuscus | reverse complement strand
TTAATTGTCCTTCATAAAAATCAAACCCCGTCAATTTATGTTTAGCCATTATTGAGAAATTTTTATTTTTATTTAACATAGAAATTCCCATAGGAGCATGCATTTTCTAAAAAGTGTGGACAGCCCCCTTAACAACAAATAGTTAAGAGAAAATTCATTTCCCAAAATTTGATGTAAATTACCATGTATTAAAGTAAAAGGTTTATAATAACGTCACCAGGCAGCACATGCCCAATATGCAATAAGTAAGCAATATTATGTTCGAATGCATGTTTGATGACACTGCCTCATGACATCATTTACAGCTCAACCGCAAAACTTCATTTTGGGCAATTACTCTTTTTCTAAATTACTAGACAGAAAATGGTTAAGAAATAGTGGGAAATGCACTTTTTCTTACTATATAATATCCGTCGTCTTAATCTTATGTCTTGAGATTATTCAAATTTCGAAACAACCAAATCAAAATTAAACCTGCATATAAGCAAAAATAAATAAATTGTTAAAAATTTGGCGAGATCGAACATTACATTAAAGGGCAGGTGTTTATTTGTTGAACACGACTTTAAAAAAACAACTTAATTTAAATTTGTCACCGGTATGATTAAATAAAATATATTTTAGGAGACTTTAAAAAGATTATAATTTTGTAATTCATGTCATTAAATTTAAAACTAGTTTAGGCTTAGCAGTTACTACAAAAACTACAGCCAAAAAAATTAAATTATAATAATAAAGAAATAAAATGGAGACACGAAAAATTATAAAAAATAATAATAGGTTTAAGCATGCTTAACAAACCCAACAAATTACTATCATACATCATTATGCTTCACTAATTATGACTAAAATTGATGATTGCTTGCCAAAGTTATGAAAGCAATTGATGAATTAATTAGTAAAATCCCCCACATGAATTCCATTACAGTTTGTTAGCAAAAAAACAGCGTGTTTCTTAAATACAGACCTCGTGTAGTAGGCTTAAGTCTTAAAATTATTCAAATTTACTAAATGCTGTGTTGCACAAAATTCTATAATCTGACTAACCTTAACATATACCATATTTGGTCACCTAGTGGCCAGACGTGAAACTAGGGAAAACCATAAACATGTTATCTGAAAGTAGGCTCATCCTGCATACATATAGCATATTCTTAGTTGTTTCTAGTTGTCTTTCTGGCCGCCAGGTAGTCAAATATAGTATGCGTTAAGGTTAGTCAGGCTTATAAAAATATTTTTAAAAATATCACAACAGTATAGCAGACAAGAAGGAGCATAATTAGTGATTTCCACACTGGACACACTGTGGACAGAGCCCAGAATGACAATGGTCAATATGGCACTTACAATTCTTGACCAAAGTAAATTACAAACATTAAATAACATACACAAATATAATCAGAGTGCAATAAGTTATGTTTGAGGTCGTTACATTCGTGTTGACATAAAAAAAACTTAGCCTAAAGAAAACCGACTATTTTCATGACATTTTCCCAAATTATTTTATGACAGTCAACTCTTATCAGCAGAGATGAGTTTTTTCAAAGCAAAAATATATATCACGGGCCAACATATATTAAATGCCAAATCGAGACAGGCGGGCCTACTTTTAGAGTTATTTCACAAGAGTTTTATAAATCACTACACAACCAGCCTGCAAATGAGAATGATTTAATAGAACTATTCTAAAAGTCTAAAAGTCAAAACTCTAAAAAAAAAAAAAAATGTTTTTGAAATCAACAAATTTTCGGTCAACTTAGAAGTACTTGAAAAAAAAATATTTCCAAATTTATTGACATGATTGTTCTTGAACTGCCTTTTTTCGTAAGAGCCGGAAACCAGCTCGGATAATTGATTATGTTTCAATAGAATTCATAAGCATTGAAATACTGTAATTACAGGGAGGAAACAAGAAATGCCCATTGAGATTTAGAACGGGTAATTCATTTTTAACTGGATTGTGAAACTGCTTTTAGCGACAGGTACGGTATGTTGGGGTACATAAATTGGATGACTACCTGTCAATTTTGGGGGCACATTATCTTCCCTTTCACACATTGAGGTTAAAGATGGCAACGACCTTTTGTGTTGACCTTATCTTCCTCTTATTGAAATCACCACAATGGTCAGATGGAGAATCCAACAAAAAGTAGCATGCATTATTACGATGATACTGACCAGATAGCCTGGTTCACTTTGCATACTTTCACAAAATTATGTATAGGACTAGCACAATACATACTCCACCCCTCCCCCCACCCTTCCTCCCTCCCAACCTTAAATCCCACTTCAATCAATTTGAAAATAAATCGACTGCTAAGATTTGTTTATTCCTTGTTTAGGCCACCTGTAACAATAATTTTTTTTTTTAAAGTTGAAAGTAAAATAAAAGCATTTAGTAAAAGTGATGATTCCATAGCTACATTTTTCGATAGTGTGGCCCTACTTTTATATACATTTGTAAAATACAACAGAACTTTGCAATTCAATGCACATTTTTAGATGAATCAGTAGGTAAATTTATAATTTGTCTTACTATCAGTATCTTCTTAAATAAAAAACCCCACTTTGAAAGAAGTGAGTTGTAAGGCGAAAGAGTTTGGCAAATGCAATTTGATTTGATCCTACCAATCAATAAATAAAATGTCCTGAATACATAGATTTAGTTGAAAATATAAAGCCCAAATAGGTGCCATTTTACTGACAGTATGTAGCGCCCTCTACTGGATAAAAGGCATCAGTTCTTATAGAACACGTAGGCAAGCATGTCCTAGAGGGCGCCATCAACTTTCAGAGTCTACTGAAATCTCTGGAAAAATGGCGCCCAACTTGTCTTTGGAAAACGTGTTGAATTCTTCAATATGGAAACTCCGCTACAATTATTATTGTTACATCCATTCATATCTTGTAAGAAAGTAGAATGCAAAATCCATCTAATCAAGTTAACCAATGCATTCTTGTCTCTTATTGACCATACAACCATCTACATAGTTTTTAACCTGCATAGCAATGAGAAACAGATTCAGCAAAATCTCAAGATCAAGCCAACAATTGAATCATGATGTACTTCTTTGGCTTTGTTTCTCAATAAATTTAATAAAAGAAGCTTTATTACATAGAATGCAATTCAACAAATATTAAATGAGAAATTTCTGGGATCAGTTCCTCCCATGGTTTCTCAAGCAGCGTTGGTCTAACTATGAAATGCTGAGAATACTCCACATCATATTTTTTTTTTTAATATTTTTTTATTAATAGGCGTTTTCGTTTTTGTGTCCTTTTTTCACCACTTAATAGTAAACAATTAGCCTTTGATCACTGAAAGTGTTTTGTTTGTAATTTTATACAACAAATTTCTCCCAGCCCATTCATTTGATTTTTTTTTTTGCTCTCGTTTTAAAAATGTCTAAATAAGAAACACAGGATATGGAAGACTATAGGGCTTCTGAAATACAAGGCCTACATACGTACATGCACCTGCTAATTCAAACCAAAAAATGATGTTGTGAAATCCACTTTTTATATATAGATAAGCCTAACCTATAGCTTCTCATTTCACATGTTACCAAATGACAAGTTTTTTTCTGAAAAACAAACTGTCTTGTCAACTCTAAGTAGACAATGGAAAAACCACACAATTTCACCTGAAACCTTTGGGAATATAAAATTTCTCCTGGAAACATGCAACTGGGAAAGAAAAATCTCACGAAACTATAAGACAGATGAAAAAGCAGTTGCCTGGCTGCTGACAAAGTAATATCCGGCAATAGGAGATCCTCAACCTCACCGTTTCCAACATGAAAATGTGACGCCCTCTACAGACCTGATCAGTTACCAAAACCTTAATCACAGCTAAAAGGGCATGACTATGGAAACAGTTTTCACCAGTTGTTGCAACATAATTATGCTATTAGAGTATTCGACATTGATAACAATAGTACAGTTCATCAACACGTGCATCTTGGTCATGTAATGTACTTTGTTGGGTAACATTAGATACCTATAAACAGACTGTCGCAAATCTGCATGCGTTTAAAAGTGGTGGTCCATGCCAGATCTCAAAATAAGTTGGCGTCATAGTTCAGGACGTCCCCTGCTGGTTTTTATTATAATGCTAGTTTGTGGATTTTCTTTACAGGGAAAGTCCCAATTTGAAAGAAGGTGGTTGTAGGTGGAAGCGCATGACAAATTAGGGAAGGGATGGAAATTGCAATTGTATTTGAGCCCACCAATCAATAAATATGTGTCCTGGGTACATGGATTTGGTTGAAAATGCAAAGCTCAAATAGGTGCCATTTTACTGACAGCATGTAGCGCCCTCTACTGGATAAAAGGCATCAGCTCTCATGAAACATGAGGAAAAATTGTGCCTAACATGTATTTAACAAATGTCGTAATTTCCTCAATATCGAAACTTTGTACATTATTGTCACAGCCATTCATTAAATGTGTACAATTTTAATACTACGTGCTACAATGTGGGACTTTCCCTTTAAGGACGATTCAAACCACCAACAATCACTTGATCAACAAAAGTTTGACCAGGAAGATTCATACACTGATTAATCAAGAAGCAAAAACCTGATTCTGATTAGTTACTCTAAAATCATGCAGTAGTAACTAATCAATAACCAGTATAACACTTTGGGGTTCCACTCTCTTGTTGAACAGGGCCTAGCTTAACATGCTTTATACATAGTAGTCCCCCTTCTTTTGCAATAATTTCCAAAATCTCTAAAATGTTACTCAAGTCACCTGTTGCCTCTGCAAATATTCTGTGGTCCAATCTTTTCACCCGTCCAAATCCAACAGTAAAATAGCACTTTGGTTAGTTTAAATACATTTTACTCCTCTCAACACATAATAGTTGGATTCCTATAAGCCCCCCAAATAATCTGCTTTCAATGCCAGTTAACACAGGGTCTACTAAAAACAGAATTACATAGCCCAAAACTGGTGTCAGGTATTATGACGATGCCCGGATTAAGCCATAAAATGCTCAAAATTCCTATAGTGTTTGAACTGATATTTCGTAAGATATTTTTCCAGGTGGCCAGTGAATATTGTGCCCTGCTTAAAAGGTCAGGGTTAAAATTCAAGCATATAAGCCTATATGCACGCAATTGAAGAAAATGAGAAATAAGATGGTTTCAAAGGACCCAAATAGCTGTTTTAAAATGTAACTATGGTTTCAATATATTCACTTATTTTAAACATTTTTAACTTTGGTGGTTAGCTAGACTGGTTGCCAGTATAGCCAATGTATTTAGGAATGATACTAAGGGCAGGCATACTGTGGATTCTTAATTTCTTCTACGATGTCAGTACAGGTTGCCCTTTAAGGGCTCCCATTTCATTTACATTTTCAAATTGATTTACATAATTTACATAAACTAGGTCACAAATTTGCATAAAAAGCCATTTTTAATCTAATGAGTGCTATACCATTGACATACTTAAATTGTCCAAAAATTTTCCCCAAAACATTTTTTTGAGTACCAATTAGCCTATTTTCGAAAACTTATTATTAATTATCGAGTAAAACGTTGACTATTATTTCTATAAATCCTAGAAACAATGTAACATGGCCCAGAAAAAATGGCAGAATGGTTAATAAAACGTATTGGTAAAATACGGTTACAAATAGCAAAAATGATAAACATAATTATGATCAGGGCTATCAATAGCATTTTAGGGCAATATTTTAGTATTTCGAGACACATTAAGAAATTTAATAAAGGGAAAGTCCCACTTTGTAACAAGTAATTTTTAAATTGTACAGACTTACTAGATATGAATGACTAGATATGAATGGCTGTGGCAATAATAAGCCGTGGCTTGTGCCGCTCTAGACACTAAGGACATGTGTCTATGTCTATGTGTCTTAATGAGAGCTGATGCCTTCTATCCAGTAGAGGGCGCTACACATTGTCAGTGTAATGGCGCCAATTTGGGATTTTTATTTTCATCCAAATCCTCCTATTCAGGACATTTTATCTAATGATTGGTAAGCTCAAATCCAATTGCCATTTCCATGTCTATCCTAATTTTTCATGCTCTTTTTCCTAAAATCGATTTGTTTTAAAGTGGGACTGTCAGAGAAAATAATTAAAAGAGGTTTGATTTAGGTAAACCAATTTGAGACCACCCTAGCTTTTTTTTGGGGAAAAAGGAATACATCTCAACCTTAACCTTGCCAATTAGACCAGTTGCACAGGTTCCCCACCCAAAGGATCAATACTACGAGCGGTTTGCTTTCTGTTTCGGTATGTGGAGAAATTTGGCCCAAAGGCACGGCCTTGCCCTGGGTGTGTTTGGGTTGATGTGGTCCATTGAAAGAATGCGATCAAAAATACTGGTCTTGAAGGGGGGCATTCACCTTTTCCCAAATAGTAAACTGAAAACTTAAAAAAACTACCTTCAGAAGGTGGTTAAACAGGTAATATATGGTGACATTTTAGTGAAATGAAACCTATTAGCTAATCATTAATTGAAATTTTAACACCTTTGATAAATTTCATAACAACATTTTTAAAGAGGACAAATTGGATTAAAATCACGCTCATGATGAATTACCAAAAATAAAAATGCCCCACGCAAAATTAATTGAAAGAAGATTAATAATGTTCCTGTACTTATGTACTTATATTTTTAGTGAGCTTTGATCCCGGTTTCTCTTATCTACAATGCTCTTACATGCAATTTTGCATAGAAAATGACGGGCAGAAACTTTTAAAAGTTGAAAATTGTAAATGAGAATTTTTATCGATTACTAAAAATGGCTTACCAAAAAAATCTTGGGTCTGGGATCACGATAACGTTTTTGGCACCCCTCAGATAGTCCCGCCAACAGTTTTTTCCCAACAAAATTTATAAAACAAATTTAGGGCTTTTGAAAGTATCGAAATTATTCATGAACATTACCATGACAAAAATGTATTTTTTTTCCCAAATAAGGTGCGTTTACCCTAGTCGTGAGCCTCGCTCGCATGAGGCGTGGCTCACGTCTATAATAAAAAACTTTTAGTATATTTATTTTACTTTAAAAGTCAGATCTAATGTTAGTTAATACAGACTTAACACATAACAATAAAAGTTTACAAAAATTACAACATAATCTAGTGTCATTTTCTTAATAATTATATTATCCACCAGCAATTTTTTTTGTAGAAATCTTAATATAATCTGCATAAAATGGCGTAAAGTTACATAAATTTTGTTCCAAGAAAATTAGTTTGCAATTTTTAATAGTAATTAAAGGTTATCTATAGTGAATCAACTAAAAAAGTTTTCTCGGAAGGCCTGTTTCAGGTGTGCCGTCAACACGTGAGGCCCCGCCGGCCAAATGTCAGGCACAAGCCGTGCTCACAAGTTCAATCATAAGATTTTCATAATTCTTAAATATCAGCATGCAATCAGTTTAAATTAAGTTGGTATTAATCCTTCGTTAAACTTTCGGCGATATAAATTTAATGGCAATAAAAAAACATGAAGTAAAACTAAATTAAAAGTCCTGTGACGAAAACTTTTATAAGCAGCTTTGACAATCCATTTACTGGACTTAACTAATTATAGAAACCAGTTATAAATTATACAGGCTAAAAACTGGCTTCATCGGTTTACCTGTTGTCATTTTTAAGACTTTTTTTAACGTGGTTTTAACATTTAACTCGGAGAGAAAAAAAATTAACCAGACCCCAAAAAGCCATTCAGATAAAACATTGGAATTATGGTCGACGTTTAACAAACTACAAAAATAGTTCAAATTTTATATAAAAAATGCAGATTATAATCAACAAAAAACACCACAAAATCAACCAAAAGATCCTCCTGGTATACTGTAGGGATTACGATAAAAATAATTAAAATTTAACTGGAACTTATAGGCATTATATCAAATTGAGAAATTAATAATGTAAACTACAAGAAAACTAGTGCAAAATTGCATTAAATAATCTAAAAACCAAGTATTTTTGCAATAAAAAAGTTGCAATATGCAATTCATAGATGGCGCTTTCACTACGCACAAACAGTTATGGGCGAATTGCACAAAACTTAACTAAAATGAACACAATTGCTCAAAATTTGTCAAGTGTATCCAAACATTCGTACGAGATCTACAGGGACCTACATTGCACAAAAAAGGCATAAGATTCAAGTTTGGAAATATCATAAAATTCTGCAAGCTCACTGAATTTTCCTCCTTTTAATTCTTGGCTCTACATAAAATTCCTTCCAAAGAATTTAAAATGTTTAACATTTCTGATTCATACAATATTTTGAAATAACTATAATTTAAGGCCCAAATCTTATTAAACCTAACTTAATTCTTGATTAAACATATTTCTCAAATTGTGTAGAATCTTGAAATTCTTTAATGTTTTACAATCTTAGATACAAATAAGTCTTTTTGATTATAACTTCTAACATAAAAAAATTAACTATAGGTTTAATTGTTTCATTCGCCTACTTGGATACACTTCTACAAAAGTTCCAATGTCTTGCACTACTTACACCAACTACACTACATTCCAAAAAAGTTGTAATAATTTGTAGCAACTTTTGCCTGTGAAAACCATGGTATAAAACAGTGCAGCACTGATATCTTGAGACCATGATATAAAGCCTGGTATACCAAAGATGTCATGCATTTTAGTGCAAATTTTTTGGTGTATTTTTGTTCCTTCCGTCAACTACACTAAATTACACACTGCATTATTTTGTTATACACTATCTGCACTAGGTGTAGATGATTGAAACAAACCTTATGAAATTCAGGTTTATGATTGGTTATCGGTACCTCAAGATTTTGGATGCCCTACAGGCAGATTTCAGAAAAAAAAAATATTATTAATTCCCTATGATCTATAATTTCAAAAATATGATAGGATATAATCCTAATAAATGACAGCATCAAATGATCAGATCAACGTATATCATTTGCAGGAAATCTTCAATATATATAAGTGGCATTTTTCATTAATAAAAGTTAGCAAAGTCCAACTGGGAGGTCAGTTAAATTTAAATCAGTTTTTAAAACGGATTATTAAGACCAGCTTAAGATGCTGGTATAAGGGCGAACAAGTTTAAGATTTATACTTCAAGTTAGAAATTATGTAAAGCCTAGAAATGTATATGTGAAACATGATTGAAATTGATGCGAGTTTGACTGATACCTGTAATTCCATTTAGTGAACTAAAAAAATCAGCAAAATAGCTTCCAGTCGAAATTTAAAATAAAAAAAGTGAATGGACATTTCCTATACACTGACCACACGGATATTGAATTGAATAGCAGGTTGCATAATGGTAGGCCTACTCATACAAAAGTTACACCTGGGCACATTCCTGAAACACTCGATTTGAAAACGTACTTAATGTCCAAACATGTTTAAACCCTTTTAACGTGTCCCATCTTAAAAACGGCTTCAAATTGACATTCCACTTCGGAAATTCCAGCAAATTTATTCCTTAAAAAATTCCAATGGGGAGGGTGGTAATATCACCACAATCGAAAGGGGGAACTCTTGTCATTTCAAGACTCAAAAATCCTTGTCAAAATTGTTTAAAAACTTTCTAGTGGTCAGCTCTTTTAAAGTTGCAAATGGTATGCTTTTGTTTGAATTACATGTACTAAGTTCGGGTTTTTTAAACAGTTGTACTATGGATGCATGCATTTATATATATATTTTTCAGCATATATAATTTCTAAATATAAGTCATAACTGAATCTCGGTATTTCTCAAAATCACAACATTTTCACTCTGATATTTGAGAAAATGTATATGGGTCAGCAGTGCAAATTACACGACATTTAATACACCATTACAAATTCCTTGCAAATTCCTGAGATGTTTTGCAATATTGCAATGACGGTCATCCATTGAATCTGCACATAATTTGTATTGGTTTATACGCTTTGTCAAAGACATTTTAAATACAAATATTTTTCACAAATTGATAGAAAATGGAAATTTGTTACTATAAAAACACGTATTTTTAGTTAAGATGCAAAATAATAAATATTGACTTATCTGCACTGATATAGGCCTAAGAGCTATTTTCTTATTCATTTCCAAAACTATCTTTTCTAAAAGGTTCAAAGGTTCATTGGTTGAATATGGAACTGCTTTATTGACATGCAAATTAGTCATGGGCACACTAAATCCCTTCATAACCTTAGGGTGTGAATTCAAGGACGAAAGCTATTTGCTTAAACAAACATTTTGAAAAACTTTCAACGAAAACTAAAAGTACATTTTTTGGCATTATTAGGACCTATCACAATTACTTTTTGCAAATAGCACTTGGCAAGTTTTAATTTCAAGTGCTTTACAAATCGCCTGTACAGCATAGCTTAGATCTTCTAAGATCTAACACTGATCCGCTTTCAAGCATAATTTCAACTAATAAAATAGAAACAATAACGGTAATTTTTTACTGAAAAACTGCCTCAAGTCCCAAATTTATTAAGTTCCAAAACAACACTTGATTTTGAATTTTAAGTGAAATCTGCATGAACGAAAACTTGATGGGACACAAACCAAAGTTTAAATAAGAAAAATTCACAAAATAACTTTTTAATATAAATGACAGAAATGCATTTCTTTTGATTGAATAAATGACCTAATAGGGCCTAACCCTTTCCCGATAAAGCACGAAGGCCTGCCATTGCACTAAGAGTTATGCATCGAGTTGAATCTGGCAAAATAATTTAAGCAAAGCATTTGACAAAATAAAACAATTTCAAAACTGATATAGGCTCAAACTTATTACTCTAAATTGCAAATATTCAAAACTCAACATATGTCTACGATCAACGTGGTGCGAGGGTTCACGTCAGACCCACCTGTTGATTGCCATATCACATTTGTTTTCGCCACATCTTAAAACAAAACAATTGTCTTACCAGAATCATGTGCTGTTAATTAATCATATCGGAGACAGAAGAATCCATGTATAAATATTCCGGCCGATTAATCAAGCGAGTTGTGTGTATGTGTGTGAAGGGGGGGTCAAATGAAAGGTGTCGGTGCAGATCGATGGATCCGAAATGGGGGGTAAAAATACCAAAAATACACAACACAAACACACGATGTTGATGCAAGGGCTCAAAAAATCCGGACACTTAAAATCCACCAAATATAAAGTCCACTGGACTGTCCAGAAAAAAAAACTTGGGTCAAGTTGTGCCACGTGCTCCAGGGCACGGATCCCTCGTGGGTGCCCAGTAAAACACCAGCAAAGAATTTCCCACGGTTGTGGATTGGAAAGAATTTCGGACGTGAGTTTTGTTTTGGTTGCTTGACCGCGCGTGCCGCTGACCACTGTGGCGATTCACACCGAGTAAACCAAGTATGACCTGCCTGGTGCACGTCTCGGGGTGCAACTGCAACAATTCAGGCTTTCCGCTCGTTGCCCACAAAACTTTTTAACTACCCGTCCTACCTATTCTACCTTAATGATGTTCTACCTGCGCACACCTGAATGGGACGATTCTCCCACTTTACCCCCAGCGGAGGGGGAGGGGTTTAACATGGTCAGCAGCAAAATTCCGAGAGAGACTATTGGTGGCGCGTGGACAGGAAATCACCAATGATAAAAGATACTCAGAGAAGAAGGGGCGGGAATTTAAGAAAAGCACGTGGATTGTGACGTCATCATTAATTCATATAAAAAATTTCATCATTATATTATAGCCACCTTCCCAACGTAACGTTAGATGATAACAAACTCAACTGGTTTGACTATCATTACGTCATTATTACTTAACTGATGAGTTCAGGAATGGCAAATGCAAACTTGTTGCATTCCATTAACCAGCTGCAACCAAGGCCAGATAAAATTGTCCTCTCCTTCCCTCCCTGTAATATGCGATTGCCCCCCTTAGCAAAATCCTGTATCCACCCCTGGCTGCTGCAGCACCTACCAGAACTCAACATAATTCAGCAAAAGGAAACAAATATTTGTTTTTTGGTAGTTAAAAGTTTGGTAGTTACAAGTTATGTGCAGCATTTTTCTGACAGCAAGCATGTATTATAATAATTAAACAATGTTAACTAAGAAATCGATTGATTTATTAAAATTGGGTCTGCACTAATGAAAATTGCCAAAAATGCATTTGTTTGCCATAGCTGAACTATACTGAAATATTTCCTCAATATACTCCAATGGATCGAACTAATACCCTCGAAACCTTTTGGCTATTTTTAATGTAACAAATGCTTGCCAGCAATAATCCTTGGCACATAGTAAGCTTACAAAGACCACACAGTATCATTTCTCAGTTACTAATTCCATCAGTATCTCAAATGCTTAATCCAATCCAAATACCAGTCCAGTTGATATAAAATCCAACTAGGGCTAGCTAACTATCAACTTTGTCCCATCATCTCAAAAGCTTAATTAATGCAAATCTAGTTGATATAAATATCTGACTAGTGCTATTAGCTAACTATCAACCAAAGGTTGTAGCCAACTAAGTTGTCTACTGCGCCACCTAGCCATCAATATAGACAACGCTAAACTAGTTTCTCACGTTGGGAAAACTTGGAAATTTGTGCACTATGGATTATTGAAAAGCCTTTGACTCGTAATGATATCACAAAACTGAGTTTTATCTGGACACAGAAAGCAAAGGCGGGGTCGCTGATGCATGATGGGCACTCACCTGTAGACAGACAATGCCTAAATTTAAATGCAATGAGAATATTTTAAGCAGAGAATACACAAGGTGAAAATGAATACAGGTAAAGGCAGATGGATGCAAAAGAAAACATGTGCAAGATGGCAACCTTGGTCTGAACTGTCCAGTATTAGGGCTATATTATTCACAATTCTACAAGCATTCAATACCCAGAAGCCAATTTATATAAGCAAATGTTGACCATCTCTTACAATAAATAGTCAGATTACTGAATCCTTACATGCAGATATCAAATCATCGTGCCAGATAAGGATAGATCAGAGCAAACTTATCATTTTTGAACCTGAATTGGAAATAATTAAATACCTAAACTCAATAATATAGTCACTCAGGTAGGCCAAGAAATTTTCAAGACCTCCAATGCTTAAAGCGTCGTATATAACGTGTATTTACAATTGGTAAATAATAGCATCTATTCTTTCAGTCATCAGTTAAAATTGAGCTGTCAAATGGCAAAAATTTTATTCATTTAAATGCAAATACAAGGACCAGCTCATACATGTATCCCATTGCACCTGTTAATTTCATTCAACTCAATTAGATAGAAATGCTACCTGTGCTCTGACATTTGAGTGGCAAATCTAGAAACTAATTTAACTTAATTCAAATATGCAGTATAAAGACTACAATATGCCTACAATGATAAAATGCATTCCCAGAAATTATAAGACTAATTTATTGAAGCCGCTAGGAAAGAAACCAGAGACTGCGAAAGCATATAATGATATTCCATATATACTTAAAAGTTGGTGGCGCCCTCTAGAACATGCATGATGCATGTCTATGTGTGTCATGAGAGCTGATGCCTTTTATCCAGTAGAGGGCGCTACATACTGTCAGTAAAATGTTGGCAATTCGGACTTTGCATTTTCAACCAAATCCTATTTGGGACATTGTATTTATTGATCGGTGGGCTCAAATCAAATTGCAATTTCCATGCCTTTCCTAATTTTTAATGATCTTTCTCGCTATAACCCACTTCTTTTAAAGTGGGACTTTCCCTTTTAAGTGACAGAAATGCATAGTCAATATGCCACCTTTTATCAAGTAACAGTGCATATTGAGTCAGATATCCAAGATGGGGGGAAGCGAGGGGGGTAGAAACTTAACCCCCTTGCCCCTACGTTCAAAAGCTCATGTCTGTCACTTTCTCTTAATAAATAGTTTTGTTAAATTCCTGCTATATAGGGCTCTAAGTGAATTAAGATTTAAAAAAAAAATGTTTTTAAATAATCCCAAATTTTCATTAGAATTGAGGTTAAAAGGCATGACAAAACAGGACAGATTTCCCCGCTTTATTTACACTAATGGGGTCGAAAAATAACGCTGTGGTGTCAAGTACCATAGCCCACCTTGATGCATGCATGGGCAACTCTGAACATGTATTGGGAGAATTGCTCATTAAAACAGTTAATTATTATAGTTAATTACAGATATACATTTTGGTGTTTTTAGCCAATTGTCCAATAGACCATCATTTCCAATTTCTTTCACTGATCCAAGCAGGAGAAAGTTACGTGTTTATCAACATATCACATAGCAAGGTAAACATGCTTTTCGAGAGATAAATAAAACTATAAAGTAAAATTGCAATCAAATCAGTATACTAAACAATGCTAAAAGTTAAGGTGTCGTTGACCAAATAAAAATGGCGGCTAGATTTAAGCATATTTCTTGGTTACTTATTTCAAAAGCCAGAGGCAGGTATAAAATAAATTTCTAAAGTCCCAAGCAGGTGCGAAATTCAACAGACATATGTCCAGTTGATCCAGTTAGACCTGTTGGAGCTTTTTCTTTTTTGAAAAATATTTTTCTAGCAAAAATACGAAAACAAAACTATAAATTCGTAAACGCGTGCCTCTGGCATTTTCATGATACAAAATTATATTTCAATTCTTGTATTATCGATTTATGCCTCCCAATAAAAAACCCAGCATTAAACTAAAAAGATAATATTTCCATAATTTACACATTTTCGAACAGGTTAAATTGTTAAAAATAAGGAATTTTTGCCAGGTCTACTTTTAAAGGCTTTTTTGACAAAGAAAAAGCTCAGAATTATAATGGACAATAAAAGAAAAGAAGAAATGATGGACTGGTTTTAAAAAAGGAGTTCTTAATTGAATGTGCTTGACCTTTCTGCAAGGGGTTGAATAGGGTTGCGGCTCTTGACCTGCTACCAAATATAACCAAAGTGTTAATTAAGAAAAAAAAGCTCTTTTGGCTAAAAATAATCTTTTTTTTCTTTTAAATATACATATATACCTTAAAACTCATTAGTAAGAGTTTACATTTTTTACCAAACTAAGATTTCTTCAAAACTGAAGATACTTTTGGCATACACATTTGGAAATTCAGTTATTTTGTAATTAAACAGTATGAAAGTGGTACAAATTAACAATAATAATATTAATTCATATCTTTTTATTTTCTAAAGTAAACAGATTTTTTTGCCTTCAGTGTATTTTAAGACGTGTTAATGGATGCAACAAAAAGTGGTCTCTTATCAAATTAACTTTTCTACATGAATCCATTATTAATTAAAATCTCAGAAACGATTAGCTAAAAATCATGTATAAGCAATATAAGCTTAAGTTAAATATAAAAAAAATTATTAAATCGAAATTAAATTCATGAGTTTGACAGGAAATTTTTCATTGGGAGGGCAAATAGGAGCCTCGATGATGGCCATTTTTTTTTTAGCGTAACATGAAAAACTTTAGTAAAGATTTGAAAGGCAATTAATAGCAACATATCATAAAATTCCCTTCAGCTAAAAACAATTGAACAGTGGGTTCAGCATCAAAAATACGATCCATTTTTTATGCCAGCACGGAACGGATGAAATTGATGAAAAACAAGGTTAAGTTAAAGAAGAGTTAAAAGTATTTATTTCGTAGTAATTATCCACAAGAAGCCGGTTTTCAAGTGATTAAAAGCTGGTGATGTGTTGAGCATTGCCATTTACTAATGTTATCTATACTAAAAATCTTCATCTCGTGACAGCCATTTAACCCCCCACTTCTGCTCACTTTTACCCCCATCAAGGCAATCTATCTTCAGTTTTTTTTTTTTTATTTCTCAGCTAAGAATAACCAGTGCTAAGAAAAATAATTTTAACTCCAACATCATGCAATCGAAAAATAAAAATTTAATATGAGAACCGTAAATCTTCTAGAAATGACCCGGGCGATCTTTTCTTTCTTTTTCTTGGGAGGTGGGCTTAATTTGGAGATGGGCGTAAATTAGGGATGGGCTTTTATTTAAATTTTAAAGAATATCACAGTATCGTTACCCTATTTTTATTTAAGAACATTCGGTATGGTAAGAAACTTTTAACACAAAAAAGATGCATTTTTTTATCCTGTTTTTATACAAGAACATATTTAAGAAAATTAAACTAAGCTTTAAGGGAAAGCGCCATTGGAGAATGGGCGAAATTTTGAAGCAGGAGATCATTGAGGATATGCGAAATATGGGATGGTGGGCTAACTTTTGAAGTGGGCTATCATTTCACACTTTTTTGCAATTTTGCTGGGCTTATAAAATGGAGTCTGGGCCAAAACTCGGGATGGGCGTTTTTTAGAAGATTTACGGTAAATGCGCGTGCAATCACATGGGAGGAAGGAAGGGGGGTGACTGTAATGTAAGGCAACTGCAGTCGATCAAAATAAAACTGGCGCTAGGTGGCAGGCAGGCCAAGGTCCAAAAAATGTTGGAAACGAGTAAAACATGCCGCATAAATCGAGTTAGATTCTTCAACCTAATTGGCTCTTCTTCGAATACTATAGTTTACTCTTTTTTTAAACAGGAAATAAGATACCTTAATTGGAAATTTTCCTTATCTCTGATAAAACAGCATAATAAACAATTATTAAATTAGGCATTCTCTGTAAATATGTACCTGCGTGGTAAACCCCTGCAGTTATACAAGATAACTAGCGGTGTCGACAGCAGTCAATAAATATATTAATTAATATTTCTTTGTATGATAAAAATGACTTGTGAATGCATTTTATAAAATCATAATTAGCTTTCTCATCAATTAGGATTAAGTGTTTTAGTGTATTTTCACGTGTAATAAAGAGTTTAGGCCATGTTTTTAGCACCTTTATAATTGCACTCACACAGCATTCATCCTCAAGTTACAGCTCTTTGGAAAATTCATAACAAATACCAAGTGTGAATCAGTATTATTATTCCCAAAGCTTGATTAGGCCTACTGTCTTGCATATAACCCTCCCTCATCCCCATCCCCCCCACTAAAATACTGTCTATGCTAAGAGGTTTTAATGCTTTCTTATCCTTCTATAGTTACAGAAACAAACAGATGTGCAATGTTGTTATAGATCATTCCATGTTTAGATCCTACAAATTCTGTCTTGTTGACAAATAGTGAACCCAGCTGGTAGAATTGTGATGGCACGCCTTTAAAATGTTTGCAATATACTAGTGCCCTCCTGAAAGGCATAATGTAACCTGGTAATCCATAAAGTGATGTATCTGAGACAGAATTACTATAAAACGGATATCAATGATTAGCCGGAAAATATGAAGTAGTTTTGAGGAGGAAAGCATTATTGTTCCCACGCCCAGTCGGTTTCCATTGAGTTTTCTGTATACCTGTTGCACTGCATATTATAAATAGTGCAGGTGGAAGAGGATAGGGGAATTTCATTGCAGAGAAAAGCATAAATCGTGTAACACAGGCAGGGAAAAATATATTAATCTAATAAAAAATTTGTTCGCAAATTTATTAATGTTATCCTGTGACATGCCCTTGCATGCATGCACAAAAGCAGTGTGAGAAGCACAACTACATTAGGACAATAGCAAAGTTACAACGAAAATATCTGTATACATTAGTCAGGTGACTTTCTCGGCAGCCATTTTGTTTTCAATATTGAATGGATTGTCTTAAAGGGACAGTCTCACTTTGAAACAAGTTATTTTTAAACAGTACACACTTACTAGATATTAATTTCTGTGTCAATAATAATTGCAGCAAAGTTTTCATTTTGAAGAAATCACGACGTTTCCAAAA
>JAQIXP010001593.1:0-17750 GCA_034700285.1 Proteroiulus fuscus | reverse complement strand
GTATTTGTGCAATTTAAATGTGATACTTCATGCATACCATTTAAATCAAGGTGGATTAATTAAGGGGAAGTCCATATCTAAACGTGAACTATTCAGCAGACTTTTACATTCATAACAGAACTAAATTTTTGAGATTGTCTGTTTGCAATGACATTTATTTTGCAACAAATCAGGCTCCTTTACCCGCCCCTGTTTCAAGCCATTAGTTTCGTCAGATAAGGAATTTCAAAATAGAGTATATTTATAATAAGTGTGAATAGAAATGTAACTAAACCCAATAAACACATATATAATGTATATTGAATGCATCAATATAATGCAAGTTATATACGATACATGTAGAAGATATAATTGTAACTTCATTCTTGTCAAATTAAAAAAATAAATATCCCATAATTATACCGTCCTTCAAAATAAGAAAAAATAACTGTCCTTCATTGATTTCAGGTTTTTACAATAAAAATTGCCATTTTGTAATTCGCCTAATGGGCAAATCAACTGACGTCAACAACGTGGTACCTATACCATTGAAACTATATAATATAGATTTTAAACTTGTTAATTGAAATTCAATGAAAACACAACAATCACAGTGTATCGAATATATATCAATATAATTGGTATGTGGCTATATAATAGATTCTCAAATAGAAAAAAATATCTCAAAATTATGTCGTCCTTCAAGAAGAGAAAAAAATAACTTTGTCCTTCCCTGATTTCATTTCTTGTTTTTACAATAAAAATCGCCATTCGCCTAATGGGCGAATCAAGTGACCATAGTAACGTTAACAACTTGGTACCTGATACAGAAACAAACATAAATATGCTAAAACAGGCATAGAAAAGTCAAAAATTGAAATGTAATTGAATCAAAGTTGATATTTAGTGAATTGCTATACATGCGTGTTTTCTTCATGATACAGTCTCATATATTCACATAATATTGCCTATCATCTCAATCCCTTGAATGATTTGGCTTGGTAATGTTTTTTTTCTTGTGGTGATACTTTTCCTTTAATCTGTTGTTTTTTTGTGAATTTATTATAATCTATATAAAATGGTATACCGTATTTTATGGTAATGTTTGCAAATAGTAAGTAAATATTTATTGACTAATGCCTCTGCCTTTCTCCCGGCAGGGTGGCATTACATTATAAATACATTTTACAAATACATGCATGCAAATGAGGTCATTTTGTTGATCAAATAGTTGAAAAGACGCACATTTCCTAAGTGTTTTTGTTTTTAACACGCATATATATATTTTAGGATATGTACATTGTGTATATTGCAGTATCAGGTAAAAAGTGGACAAAATATTTATCAGGCTGAGAACGTATGCAAATCGTTAAAAAAATCTTGAAAAACAGTCTTATAAAATCATTACATTATTCATGAGTTCGCTATAATAATTAAGTATATCGAGACTATTATCTTTTAGTGATTAGTATTCCATCCAGCGTACATAAAAATTGCCTAATATAACTACTGGCGCTTTAACAGGAAAATAAGTACCACAGTAAACATCAGAATTTGTACAGTTTTAATTTCCTAATACGAAGAAGGATTTACTGCAATTTTAACATCAGAAAACTGCAGAAATTGATCAGTTTACTCAGGAACTTTTTGTTATAGGTTATGTAACTAGTCACTGAAGCACATTCCCTAGACCTTACTGTCCTTACATAAGAATCTCTTCCCCAGGGCCATAGCCAGACATCTTGTCCGACCTCAAAATCCAATTATATAGCTTATTTTTTTCACGCAAGCCCTAATTTGTCTTAAGATCAAAAGTTTCGGGAAGGGGGGACCACGACCCCTTCTCCCCCATTTCTTCTTCCCCCCCCCGGCAACCTCCTAGCAGCACCCATTCCAATGTTATTTCATGCAAGCCGTTATTTTTTTCTAATATATTGAAAAAATTTCTTTAATTTATGTAACTGGATACACAAAATGAAATATCATTGCACATACATATAATACACAAGAATGCAGATTTAGATCATGAAATTTATCTTCATGATCAAATTGATCTAAAAATACAACTCACAACCCTACGACCAGCATATCATGATGCCATGTGGGGGTGGGGGATTATGAAATGGCCTTGGGGGTTTAAACAATGGTTTAGTATCGGAAATTTATAATGTGTGAGGTGGGGGGGGGGGGGCTCGGACAAGACAGCCCATGCATTAAAAATATTAAGACAACTGGCCATCGACTTTTTACAGGATTGGGGGGTGGGGGTGGACGAGAAGTTCCTTGTTCCCCCAATCTCCCCAAAGTCGTCATTTCTTGTGACCCTTAAATACTTTAAGGCAAAGTTATTTTTGTACAAAATGAAGGATATATAGATGCAGGCTGTCCAATAACACCAAGTAAATTATTTGCCTGCATAACATATTATTATAAATCATACCCTGCACACACGCTTTATTTGAAGTAAAATGCACATTATCCAGATCACAACAAAGATGTGTTATCATATACGTAAACCCTTGGATCAAGAATCGAATAAAACTAGCTATACCATCATATAGTATGAAATAATCCTGGCCGTGATATCCCGAACAAAATGCAACTGAAAAATCTAATATCTTAATGAGGTTAGTTCGTTTTCTTGATGTAACCATTCTCACTGGAGCTCTTGTTCAAGTAAGCTTTAGCGAAAAAATTCAGGAACAAGAGAAAGTATGAAAAGTACATGAGTAACGACACTCTGATGTTATCATAGGAAACGCTGCACCATTTCCCACTTGATCTGGCCTGGTACACCCAGATATTGACGTACAAACCCACGACCATTTGCATCAGCTGACTGATGGTGATGAATACGTTGACTGCTTTGGGAATTCTGAACTTGAGGGCCTTCAAGGCGTAGTAAGAGTACATCATGGAATGCACGGTGTAGTTCATGGTGATAAACCAGCGACCGGAAGCCGTGTGCACGTGACAGCTGAACCACACGTAAGCTAGTACAGTTATGTGATGGTACCAGTGCAGAAACAGGAGTGGCTGTTTGCGCAGCACGATAAACACAGTGTCACCCAGTTCCAGGACCTTGGAGTGAGCGAATGTCCAGGTCCAGAAGGCACTGACCATGTTGTGGTGGTAGAAACTGGCAATGCAGCACGAGTGGTAGAAGCCGAAGTCCCGTAGCACCACGTACATTTCTGGAAGGAATCTACAAGCTCCAAAAATGCTGAAAATGGCCAGGGAAAAGCTCCAGAGGAAGAGCGGTATTCGAAGCTCGTATCGAGGGCGGTTTTCCATGAACTTTCGCCCCCCAAAGATGAGCACCAGGTAGATGGCCGAGTAGACAAAACTCAGCCTCCAATTGTTGTGCATCCATTCGTACTTGTCCGAGGAGGGAAAGTTTCTCTCGAAATCGAAAACAATGCTGTAGTTCACTTGGGGGATCTCCATCGTGTCATTCATTTTCGATTTCTTTTTCTAGAACTTTTCGCAGTGAAAAAGTCTAGCAGTCTGTATTGAAGTCTAACACTTTTTTATTTGTCCCTGGTGAGTCTGAAGATGCGAGAGAGACAGGGATCCTGAGCTCCCACAAGGCGCTGGTGATCCGGTTTACCGTTCGTGACTTGATGTGCTCCAGCAAATGTCAAGTAAAAGCGAGAGTTCGTAGTATACCTGAATTCACTTTACCGTTTTCTTTTTTTTTCTGTGCCAAAATAACAAGTATTTACCTGTGAAGCTGCACAATGTTTAGTTCATAACCCATGAGTAGCCACCACGATGTTTAGCTGGCCACCAATCAAGTGAGCCGTGCCAGGCCCCCCCTACAGTCCCCTGACCAACGGCGTGCATTAATGCATTTTCTTTATATCCTCTACAAAACCACCATACGAACTACAAAATTATATATGATAGATAATACACTTTCGTTTTTTCTAAAACTTTTTTATTTAAGATTAAACAACTTAACCGTCCTCGCATCCTGGTCAGGTGTTTTTGTTAGTCTATTCTGCCGTCTATGGGTCAAGAAAAACAGGCGTGAAATAATCAGAAACGGGGTTAGTGGGACCTGTGATATAAATTGGTGTAGGTTTTCTTATTTTTTCTTTGAAGGTTGGCACTGCTGATCCACAAAAAAATTGTTTTTGTGTGGGATGGCCGCGAGCAGGACTAATTCAAAATGGGAATTAATTTGATTTGTTTATATTTCATGAAATTGTTTTTAAAATGATTTTTAGTGAAAGTACTCTTAGTTTTGAAGTCACATTGAATCATTTTTATATTCATATAGACTTGCTTAATATATGACTGACTATTAGTTAGCTATAAAATATTTCAAATAGCCCATATAGTTAGTGTTTGTAAAGTTATTATCGTTTTATTACTCGAGAAGTTGAGCTATAAACTGTATACTTGCCAATTAGCCTCTTTTCGAAGCCATTTTGTTTTTTTGTTTTTAATTCCGATTAAACGCATTGTTTAATAGAGACATTAGGCCTTATTTACTTGAAAATACCTGGATGAGCCATTAACAGGTAATTACATAATAATATTATATTGACATTCATTGGGTTACATCTGCACGTGTAAGCTAAATTAATGACTTCCTATATATTTTAGGCATGTTAATTTGGTCAGGTTTGAGCAGTTCCTTCTTAAAATTCATAAAATAAGCAGGAATTCAAACAAGAAAAAAAAATGGCTATCAAGAAAAAGTCAATGATGTGGATTTCTAATGCTGATTCCAATTCTTTAATGGATTAGGAATTCAGCCTCGTTGGAAATAAAAAAAAAATCAGTAAAAGTTAAATTATTTGCTTTCGTTTTCGTTAAAAAGTATTTTAACAAAATTTCTGGTAAGCAGAGTCCTTAGGCTTGTGTCCTAAATTTTAGTCATTTTAAAACCGTTGAATGTAATGAAAATTGATATAGTTTGTGATAGTTACTGATCATTGTTAAGAATGTGAGCTGGAATTAAAACAAACATGACGTCATTGCACTAAAAGTAGCTAGTGTAAGTCAATACGGTTAAAGAAATTACCATCCAATTTGTTGCATTTTTAAAAAGCTAGTTTGCAAGACTGCTTATTACCATTTAATTTATACATTTTCAGCTTCTTTAGACATGTATTTTCACCTTTACTAGTTGAAATTTACAACTAGGTGTTGTTGACACATATTCTAGGCTTAATCTTTATTTTGAAAGCTGCAGGCGAAAGGATATAGGAAGGAAGCAACTTTTTACATGCAAAATATAGGACACCAATACGTAAAAAAATGATAGGTAGTCCAATACCAGTTGTAATTTAAGCCTATGATAGGAATGCTATAATTAGAGTCACCTGCAGTTAGGTGTCGCTAGTGTAGCCTAAAATCTGTATGTAAATCATAATTTGCACAGAAAAACAAATAATTAATTACTTCCTGTAATATCTAGTGTAATGATATTCAATGCACTAAAAATAACCTTAATTGATGGAGTTCAATTAATTGGCCAATGAATAAGAGAGAGATAGAAAAGGGGAAAGTGCATTAAAGGGTGAATGCACAGACTTAAAACCTAATATTTAAAATTTGTGTCAATGAGTTTATAACTTTATATATGAATAAAAATGAAAGGATGGGAAAGTATATATGCTCGAAAAATACATTTTTTAACAACTATTGAATCGTTCATCTGATATGTGGAGAATTAAAAACAAACTGACTACATTGTTTTTGTTCTTTTAAAGCAGTTCAATGACTTTAGCCATCTATGCATAAATAAATAGTATGTTATTATACTTTCTAAATTACCTTAATAGCAGGATTTCAACATGAAAATTGAAATCATTCAGCATTAAAAGTTAATTGCATGAGAGTTGTCCATGCAAATGAATTGATCTTCAGCATCGTTATATGTAGTTATGAATGCATTTCTGTTCTGTTAATGGAAGATTCGGTGTATTATCCTCTTTGTAATATACGTTAATTTCTTTAAAATTAAATAATATTTTTGAATTTACCTTGAGATTCTTTACCATTCATACAGACGACTTTACACTTTTCATTGAAACTCTTCTCTGATTTGTAATATAGGAAGTGCACTTGTAATCTGAATGCCTAGCACTCGTGTGTGTTTTAAGGTTACTTTGCAGTTAATCATATTAATATACCATTACATAGGAATATCATATGCCTAGGAATGTGCCAATGAAAATATTAACATTCATGACCATAGTAAACTACCGCGGATGATTTCATAAACTGTTAAATTTGCCTAAATCTTACGTACGTTATTTCTTAACATGAAATTAAAGAAATTTACTGTAGGAGTATATATAGTATCTACAGTGTACTTTGTAGGATTCATTTCTTACCTTGTAATTCTGCTAGCAATTTGAAAATTTCGAGTGATAGCTGGATATGTCCAGCATAATATGTCCTTTATCTCTAATATTCAGATTGTGTGCATGCTTTCGATAATGCTTTCAAAATAAGTGACAGTTTTATCACCAAGATGCCATTTTTCGCATTTAATTCAGATGGGTTTAAGGTTAAAGTTGAGTAATATTAAACTAGTTTATGATCGAGCAGGTGGGAGGGAGGAAGTTTACATAATTACATTAATTATGCTGCGAAAGGGAAGGTAGGACCATCGAATTTCCATGTGAATTTTTTATGGTACCAGTTTGTTTTTTAATAACAATATTATTAATTAACAGTGGAGATATCCAGTCATGGTTTAAATTTAAACCTCGGGTTAAGTTGAGGGTTAATGGAAAAACCTATAGACTTGAGGTGAGGTTTAACACTTAAACCAAGGGTTAACTTTTAACCCTGAATGGATCTCTCTACTGTATAAGTTTTATTTAATCAACTTTGATTGTTCTGATATAGGCCTACTTTTTATCCTTATAACTTAGTGCTATTCAGTGCTTGATATGCGTATTTGTTAGTTCCCAAATTTGTGTTTCAATGTTACATAATACCTTGTGATTGAAAATGAAATCATCGTTTCTCGTTGTTTTTATGTGAAATTAAAAAAGCTTAATTTGTATTTTCAGTTGCAGTGAACTTTGTTGCAAGTAATGCTTGAATTAGCCGCATAAATGCCAGATCAATGGAAAATCATTACCAGGAGCGTCATTGAAATGGTGAGTGCATTT
Source organism: Proteroiulus fuscus (assembly GCA_034700285.1). Lineage (NCBI taxonomy): Eukaryota > Metazoa > Arthropoda > Diplopoda > Julida > Blaniulidae > Proteroiulus > Proteroiulus fuscus. Next base: position 10,629 of record JAQIXP010001593.1, on the reverse strand, counting down.
CAGTTAAATTATTGCATTCTGAATTAGAGACAAAAAATGGCGCCAGCTTTAAACTACAGTAGCTACACTGGTCTAGTTGGGAACACATGGGTGCAATTAATGATAATTATACCCGGTTCAAAATAAATGTAAACTATAAAGGAAGCAACCATAATAATTATTCTTCCCATGTTATACTTGTTTGAGCTTGGTTAATAACTCAATTAGCAGGTAGTCTAACAATAGGCCTACCTGATTTCAACTGGATAATTCAGTTTGAGATCTCCAATTAAAATATAATATAGTAGTTAAACTAACCTTAAAGTCTGCTAGAAAAGACACCTAGCAGCCAGGATGGAAATTACAAATACCCAAGATTGCCAAGAACAGTTTCTTGAGGTAAATCTGAAAGGCATAGTGGGCTATGCTTAGGTTTATCTTCTAGGATAATAGGTTAAACCTAGAATGATTTACTATTATGGATTGTTTATATTACGACAGAGCAAATATATTAGGTATTTTTACTCCCTCTCCCTTAGGCGTAACTAGAATATCCAAGGAGGGGATGTCAGAGTGGGTGGTTAGACATACCTAGGGGGTAGATTCTAATTAATTTTGGATCCTATGGGGGGGGGGGGGGGTTTGACACCAAACACATCCCCTTCGGGTATGCCTATACCCTCTCTCAAATCCATTGCTGCTTCACGCCAGTTCAGGAGGAGTAGGTGGGGTGAGGGAAGAGGACGGAGAATGCGATAACCACCCCAAATGCTGGACAATAGTCCAATAAGTCCATATGAAAGCACCTAACAGAGGTGGTGCCAGGCATGCATGGATCCGCGGGAGGCGAATGGGGCAATCGCCCTCCATTCCCCAAAAAATTCTAAATTGAAAGCTGCCACCACCCATGTATATAGTTGAATTTATTTGAGCGCCCTCCCAACTCCAAAGACATGGGGGACTGTGCAGCTTTAATTTAGAGTGACAAGAAATAAGGTTTTTTTGTTAGTTTGTAAAGCCGAGGTCTTTGTTTAAAACCCAAAATTAGTTATTGCAGAACTAGGAATAATAAATACATGTTAATTTAATACGTTATATAATTGCTTTTATTTTATAAAAAAATGGGAGTATTAAATTCTTGTATTGAGCAATTTATTATGACCTTATCTATGAAGTCAACATTGTTTTGTAATATGGCGGGCTGTCAGCATGATGTTCAAATCGGCTTCTTGTTTTCCAACTTGCGGCGCTTCTGCTAAAGACTATACATTCGCGATGTTTCCGTAGAGGTTTCAACTTGGACTGACCGCATGGACTGATGAGCCTTTTTTCTTCTAAATTTCTTAAATAGTTTAAGTTAAAACAAATATACATATATGCCGCGATAAGTACTTTAATCTAAAAGTTTTTTTAAATTTGTGTGCAATGATTGTTTTACCTTCTACGCATTATGGAAGCGAGACACCACTCCCAAACGTTTCGAACAATGATGACTGCTAGCACTTTGACCATGTGTTTGTCTGACGACATGTGTCACATTGACCATGTGTTTGTGATACGAAAGAATGGACGAAATATACTTGAAGTTACGAAATGTGGTAAGCATTACCTGTATATTAGTTCAAAAACTAACTGTAATTGATTTTAAAGCTGTACTGTCCTAAGAAATTGTTTTCCAAATTGGCGAATGGGGCTTTAAGCTTGTGCCAAATTAATCGACAAATACATTTGATTTGCTAATGCCAATTCTGCCCTGCAATAAATAGTGCTGAACAGGCGCGCAACAAAGGGGAGTTTAAGGGGCTCAAACTCCCCCATGAGTCCTGACCAACAATTTGCTTATGAAATCCCCATTTAAAAAAAAAATCGCCAATCCGTTGCAGCCTGCTGGTTTTTATGGGGGTAATTTCTACCCCCAAACCCCCTCCCCCATTAGTAAAGCCTGGCCACGGTGTAGTATTATTTAGGTGAAGGAACTGTCGTCTGCTACAATGCTTTTTCGACCATACTAACTGGCGATCGAAGTGTGAATGCTGTTCCATAGTTGCCAATATTTGATGCTAGATGGCAGTAATATCGAAGGACAAATATCCTATGATTTTAACACGTGCGATGATTAGTCACAGGAATGACTCCTTGATGTGATTGGTCGATTCTGGTAACGTCCCTGTTTTTAACTTTACCTTCACCGTGACCTTCCGTCATTTGCCGTCCCTAACTACTAGCGCCCTCATACGGTCAGGTCACAATAATAATGCCAAGAAATCGGGCCAGTCGACTACCCTGATCCTGGCTGCGCCCCTGACCAGGGCTGAAGTAATATTACAGTGAACTGCAATAAAATTGCAGCAAAACAGTTAAATTCTATAAGTTTTATGTATAGGGTGACCACAATTTTTAAAGGACATTTTTGAGATACTTTTCAATTGTAATTTGTGGATACATTTACCACCTGGGGGTTTGGATCTCCAGCCTGCTGGAGTTGAACTTTTTTAAAAAGTTAGTTTTTTCATATTTTTACGCATTAAAAGCGATCAAACATTGAACAAAAACTTGGCATGAAATGTCCAAAATGAAGCCTTGTAATATATTTTTCTGACTTACTGATATGGGAAAAACTGGCTTGGGCTTGGGACATTATTTTCTGCTTTTGATTCAAGGATGACAGGTTGAGATGCGGACAGTCTCAGAAAACCCAGGACCATTAGGACGAATGGTCACCCTATTCTAGTTTTATGGAACAACTGTGCACAGTAAAATTGCATTCCAAATAATAAGAAAAACCAGAAATTTTTTTTGATTTTAGGAAGCAGCTTTACTGCAGTGTGTATCATAAAACTGTTAAATTCAACAGTCCAAGTGTCCGACTGTAATTTTAGCAGTTTTATACTGCAGGCAAGATTTACAATCTAAAGTGCAGTCCTTCAGCAGAAATTTTTTCACTGGGGCTTTGCAGGGGTAGCTAGACTGGTGATTGAAACAGTGGACATATGACATTCAAGAAATCCTGATTAATTCCAAAATTATTTGAAATAAAAAATCCTTAACATTTAAACAATAAATTTCTTTCTTAAATCTGACAATGAGGGAAGCAATTGTCCATTGGGAAATAATGTTCTGCTTAGTTCATTTGAGGTGGCATTTGGGGTGGCACTGGAGACTTTCTTTTGAGGTGGCAATGCCACCCTGCCACCGGGCCCAATGGGCGAATCCTAGTAATTCGTCCAAGAGTAAACTAGGTAACAATTTCAAATTCAAAATTGTCAAGTGATTAGCCCTAGGGAAACTAATTTGTATTATGCACAGTATTATTATATAGGAGAATAATTTTTGCTCTTGACATAAGTGTGCCGATTTAGCGCATAAATCCACTGTTTTTAGGGAAATTCGTTGCGAGAGCACTAGTTAGCTTGTTGACACCTGGACATTTTCTTCTTCTCCAAACTTAATAACTACAGTGTATCAATGTTTTTAATCAGATAAGTTTATTTTCTTGAAAATTCTTTAAAATCGTTGCTGCACGCTGTTGTCAGTTGTTAATTAAGTTTGAAGTTTAGATATGCTAAATGTTGGCTTTATCTAAAGTATGCTATTTGACATTTAATGAGTATAACACAACCCATGAAATAAGAGAATAAATTCATAAAACTGGAAACCACAGTTATGGTAATTTTTATCAAATTGGTTTTTTTTCTCCCCCATCAGTCCATAACACCTTTTAATGGCTAGGAAATAAATTTTTTTGCATGATTTTAGAGCTCAAATTTTAAATAAAATACAAGCATGTACTTGTGCGTTAACAATTTTTCAGCCAAATATTGAAAGTATTTATTTTTTGTTTATTTTAAACAATAGATTAGACTTTCTCTGCGCTGTATGAGGTACACATTTATAACTTTCATTGTTAGCATCTTGGTGGTTTTTCCCCAGCCTTTTGTAGGTAGTAGAGTAGTGTTAACAAATTAATACATTAGAACGTTGTTATACTCCTGTTACATTTTAAGTAATTAATGACATTGCTGATAATAATTATTATTGTAACGTCTGACTCGATATAGCATTTCAAAACAAACACTATAAATAAACACTTACTTGTTACACAAGAGTTTCACGAAAGCTTGCAAACTACTGAATTAACTACGGTAGCGGCTAGGCTGCAAGGATTAATTCAGTCACTAGATTTAATAAATTATTGATTTTGTTTAGTATATTTAAAAATTAAAGTGTTAAGAAGATGCAATAAATTTTAGTAACATCAATTTCATTTCGGAAAGTAACAATTGCCTGTAACAAAGCCTGTAATATACCCTACAAAATGACGTCACCAGTTCTTTTGAGTTGATCAGATGCACGACCATATCAAAACAAGTTGACCTCGGTACCAACTCAAAAGTGGAGACAATTAAGAAATGAGCTGTTATTAGGTGACATGCACATCAAAATGGCGTTTGTTACATGATCACATCCAGAGTTCAATATATTCCATTCAAAAGAAGAGAGATTAGGAGCCCATCAGATGATCTCATAAAGCAAATTAAGGTGTGTAGAGTTGAGGAATAATGTACCATAGTTCTAAAAAAGTAAAGCTAGTAAGGCGCAATTTTATAACGAAAACAACAGTAGGCCTATGGCACATTAATCCTCAACTTTGCACATTCAATTTGCTTTGAAATGGGCCCCTGGAGTGAAACCATCATGGGTATTCTGCTCATGTTTTTAGTTTCCTCTGCTTGGTTATTTTCTTGGTATAGACAGCTATGCCGATGACCTGATTTCATATTATTAAAATAATATAACTCTGGCACTTGTTTTGGGTTGGAGCTGCTGGTGCATTTGAATTAGCCGATTATCCTTCTCTTAATTCAGAAATTGCACTGTAGTCTACATTGCAATAGAACTACAGTCAAAATAACCTTAAACTTAGTTAATTTTACATCGCCTTATGATATTTTCACGTTTAATCTGTGTGCTTCTTCTGTTTTAGAACTAGCTTTAGAACGTATCTTGTAGTCGGTTCCAATAATTTTTGGCCCTGGCTGCATTGGAAATACATGGGGGCCAGGGCCAAAACTTATTGGAACTGACTATAGTTTTGTTAAACACTCCCCCAGAAACGTACCCTGGTAGGAGCTTATTAAGTAATATAATATTCTTGATCATATACAATAGCTATTGTGCAATAAGTTTATTAAAATAGAAATAAAACTCTTGGTCAATATCAATCCATCCAACATTAACAGCAAAATAATAAAATAAAGTTTTGATAGTCCTTTTAAAATGATGCTTAGTCAGGTATGTGCATAAAACCTACGTCAGTGAGTATTATATGCCTACAAAAGGCGACTTAAAATTGGGGCACACTCCAGGACGTAGTTTTTAAGGCAAGTCATGCACTAAATATTGTCAGTAAGAATAGAATTAAAACTGCACATTCTTAACAAAACTTGTAGCTGAATGGTTGTACTTGAGATAAAGGCAGAGGAAGACTAGTGATTCTGTAAACTTGAAATTTTGCTTGTTATCTTCTACATCCTGTTTGAAATTATTTTCAAAAATTTAGGAAATTTGGTGAAAAGATTTCATTTGAAATGATACAATTTTAAAGTTCAACAAATTTATTATTTCAAATGCTTTTGAGAATGACATTTTCTCTGAAGGTCATTTAAAAGTTCTCCAAGGGTCATCTAAGAGAGAATTATTTCTTTTATAATGAATTTTTATTGTATAAATAGCCCTAAAATTGCATGGATCAATTCTGAAAATGCAATTGCATGCAATTAGGTTTATTTATACCGAGTACTCAAATAAAAGGATTTCGTGAGTATTTTGAAGCATGCACATTTTTAAGAACTAGTTTTTATTTGGCAAAGTTTAACCTCAGTCTTCTGGACAGTTGTTTGCATTGTAAATGAACGTACACACCCATAGATTTCTCATCCCTAGTTGTATGATTATACATATTTATGAAGAAGCGTAGCTTAATTCATTTTAAAACAAATAATTAACAGCTCCTGTGACATGATAATGTCTTAAAATTACTCCAGTTTGAAGAAGATTATCTTAATAACCTAATTTTTCTTTAAAAGAAACGTTGGCATTGAGGTCATAAGCCAATACCCATGCTTAACATGCATGCTTAAACGGAAAAATTTATTATTTTTTTTGCTCAGGCTTACATTACAAGCATTTAATTTTAGGTTTTTATATACAAACTTAATAAGGGAAGTATTTTAAGAGAAATTAACTGGTCAAATTGCCTGTTTTATATTCTGCACATGAGCAAAGCATTGCTTGTTGTTTAGCTGTTCTATTGACATAGTAGGCTTAGTAGTTATGTAATAATTAATAAAAGCAACAACTTTTTGTGGTTTTTTTCAATGCCAAAATAGGCCTAACAGCTTTTATAAATGGGGCAACTTGTTTTGAAGAGAGAATGTCAATGTCAATGACATTTGGGTATATAGGCCTAGTGCAAATAATCCACACAATAAATAAGCAAATTCCTCAAAGAAAATTATATATTTACAAAGTGTATTTGTTTTTTGGAAGGAAACTGAGCAGTTCTTGAAAGTTACGCATAATCAATTATCTTAATAACTTGAAGTCTGTTGGAATAACAGGCTTAAATTATTACAAATTATGTTTTTGTGCACAATACTTGGTTTTCTAAATTAAATACAACAAGAGTGAAAATTAAAACTTCCTGTTAGAAAATTAATATTATGCTGGGTTTTTATGAGAAATAACAAATTAACAAGTTTTGTCAATTACAAAACTTATAAAAAAACTTTGCTACATTATAATTAATACTTTAGATTATTAAAATACGATAACAGTTAATTTAATTTTGAAATATTTATAGATTTAAAATATTTTTAAATTTTTCTGAAATTATGTATAACTTTTATCTGCTTCAGAGAGAATGTAACCTAAAAAGTAGAAATCACCATTTCTTATTGCAATTAAATGAATTTAAAGCTATATTTCAAGAATAATCCAAAACTGGATGAGTTAGTTAATCAATGAAATCTTGCGAAAGATAGTAATGAGTTTTGTATCCTGTGTTGGAAAATGACAAAATGCATTGATTTTTTATGTGCCTGGCCAGTGCACCATTACTTTAAACGTAAATCAAATAATTGAGCTCTAAATATTATAAACAGTAGTTTTTGTTTTTAAAATGAGGCTTAGTACATTTTGCCAGTAAATTTGACTTGCTGGGATACTGCAATGAGCCCCATTTTGGTACAAAATTTCGTTCATAAACAAAATGGCGACACTACTTTTCAGTATAGTCATCCCCACTTGGCCCAAATGTAGGATTACAATAGAACATAAACAATAAGAACTTAAACCTTGGAGCATTTATCCAAGAAATTTAAACTTGGTTTGATGAGAAAATCCTGATCACAATGACTGTCATGGTTTTCTATTCTGCAGTCGTCTCCAGTTCAGTACAGTATGGTTCATGAAAGTAAATGACCTGTAGTACTTATTTGGTTACAATATTAGCTCTGGTTTCAACTTTGCAATTTTTACCAGTTTGTTTCAATGAACATTCGATAAACACTTCCACTTCCTGGCCTACGAGTACTTCCTAGCCATTGGTCTGGCCGTAGTTTTTCCACAAGTCCATCGATTGACCCACATGGGTAGGGAGTTACCTACCCTTTTAGGCCCTAGAAATGTCAATTATTGTTTTACCTGGAAGTTCAGATTTTAAAAAAGGGCACGAGGGTAGACGATGTCAGTGACCTTATTCGTTTTTCTTTTTTCTAACACCATTTGTCAGAGTGCCGTTGGCCAGCCTCTTGATGGTCAAGCCAGCCGGCTTGTTGTTCATGTAGGCTTTGACAAAGAAGCGCATGAATAGCAAGAAGTACGACAAGTACATAAGAAGAGACACCCTGATGTTGCCGTCAGAGACGCTGCAGGGTTCCCCTTGGGCCTTGTACAAATAAGCCCAAATATTGATGTAACAACCCACCACCATTTGCATCAGCTGACCAATGGTAATGAGCATGCTGGCCTGCCTAGGGATGCGGAAGCGAAGGACCTTCAGCGCGTAGTAGGAATACATGAACGAGTGGACGGAATAGTTCATGACCATGAACCAGCGCCCGGAAGCAGGGTGCCAGGATCCGCAGTACCACGCATATAGAAGGACGGTCACGTGGTGGTACCAGTGCAGGAAGATGAGCGGCTGCTTGCGCAGGATGATGAAAACGGTATCACCCAATTCTGGAATCTTGGACAGTGCAAAGAGCCAGGCCCAGAAGCCACTCACTTTGGTTTGCTCCACGTAGCTCGGATTGCAAACCGAATGCAGGAATCCGAATTCACGAAGCACGTACAGCAGTTCTGGAAGAACACGGAGGGTACCGATGATGCTGAAGAGAGCCAGAGACACGTTCCAGAAGAACAGGAGGCCACGGAGCTCGAATTTGGGCCGAGATTTCATGACGTGCTGGCCGGCGAAGATGAACACGATATAAATTCCGATGTAATAAAGGCACAATTTCCAATTGTTGATCATCCATTCTTGTTTCTCCAGGTAGTTGAACTGGTTCTCGAAGTCAAAAACAATGCTGTAACTGACATTGGGGATCTCTTCCTTGGTGGCGTTCATTCTCCAACGGTCGGGCGCTTCCGAGGAACTCTGGAATGGACGAAAATGGTCAATAGTTCATAACCACAGTCTTATTTTCTTATTTTTACAATATAATCTGTTTGAGTTTTGGTATCACCTATAGTCACGGTAATCCTGTATTCACACGAAGTATTGCTTCTGGAATGGTATATTAGAAGTTTCTGAAGGTTCACTTTTTCCTAAGAACTCTGGAATTTAGACGAAAATAATGAAAAAATGTCAAAATCACAGTCTATTTTCTTGGTTATTCTCCATTTTGGAACTCTGTTATCACCTGGGCAAGCAATCCTGTAAACACATGAAGTCTTTCTAGGTAAAACTTTCGAAGTAAACGTTGCTTCTGGAATGATATCTATCTGCTTTTTCTGCTAGGTTTTGTCCCGATGGTTTTTTCCTAGTTTGTTTGCGGAACTACAGGTTCTGTATCAGGCGTTGTCAGACAGTACAGCGCATCCGAAGCACTGAAAACACACTAACACACTTTAGGCATTGGTAAACCGGTCGCAAAAATTCGGGTTGCCACCCCTTCGTTGCACACCCCAGCTGCAAATGCCCCGATTAAATGAAAAAAGCACTGCGCGGGCTAATAATGCACAGGTGCCTCCTCACCTGTAGAAGGCAACGGGTCTGAAGAGACTGGCCCGATTTGGCTAGAGTCAATCAGATTATGCACGGTTGTGACAGACTAGACGTTACATTACGTGAATTTTGAACCACTTGGGAAAATTTGCTCTTTTTTTATTCCCAACTCGGTTGAATGGAAGTTCATAGTTGTTAGCCGCATGTTAAGATCAACCGATACGTACCAATTAAAAATGGTGCGTGGGTCACACGCCTTCCCCTTGAGCACCAATTGGGAAAAAGATGGCACCTTATCACGCTTTTATGTATGGGAATGTGTGTGTGGAATAGCAAGGATAGCGTTTTTTAATGTTTTCACGTAATGTAGGCTGAACATTGACTCACCTGAATCAGGCTGAATGCCGTTTCTGTATGAAATAAGGTTGAAATGTGCTGCCAATGAACAGGTGGGAGATTGCTGTAGGCCTGAGTGACGTCACGCTTGACCCTTTGACCTCCCTAAAAGCGAGTAATGCGACCCCGGTGGCGACTGAATATTATGATTGAGGAAGCTAGCAGACTGTTTGCCAAACGGAAATGCTGTGCGTGCCCACTTTTCCTCTTGAAATTTTTCAGTTTGAATTTCGCTTGTTGAGTCAACTTGTGAGTGGATTGAGGTAATTTATTTTTAGGATTTGTTTCCTGGTCGTTTCTTTTCCCCCCATTTTTGATTAATTATGCAATTGTTAATTCGTAACTAGCTTAAATATGGCAGTCTGTGAATGCTGGTTTTCTTCGCATTTTTTTGTAAATGGTCAGAATATTATGCTAATCATGCGGTTAAAAAATGTATTTGGGGCTTGGTAATCTATTAAATCAGCACGCAGGTCTAGACCCATAGACCTACTCCTGTTTTGTGGTCTTAATTTCGGTCTAAATTTGGACGTTGGACCTGCTGATTCGGTTGTTTAATTGAATTTGTAGAATTTGTCCGGTGATTTGACCTCAATCAAACTTAGTTTTGCACCTGTCAAGTACGGGAAATTTGTTGCTTATTTCACCTAATTCCAATACCTGGAAATAATACGTGGGTGTGCTTAATTAGTTATTATTAAATACAGAAAAGAAACACCTTCACCTTGTTTGCAAACAATCTCGCAACATTCGTAATGCCTTTTTTTAATTACTTCTCCTAAAGACGACGCCATGTTTGATTTGTATTTATTGTTTTACGTCAGTGCCAGTTTTGCTTATATTTCCAATTTGTAATTGGATAATAAAAACATGTAAACTTGGCTTGAGTCAATAAATGCAGAAAGCAACTATGGTGCTTTCTTTCTGGAGTGTACGTGTCAATATATTTTTTTTCAAAGTGCCATAGGAATGAAAACAAAACAACAATAATTGTACTAGGGAATAGGGGATCTTTTCAGTGGGGG
>JAQIXP010001592.1:0-17753 GCA_034700285.1 Proteroiulus fuscus | reverse complement strand
AACGGATGGTGTTCATACTATAGAGACCAACGTCCATTAGCAACTTAATCATCGTTATCTGCCATAGTGTGACCTAGGTATTAAGTTTTTTGGTACACGGCCATTAAAAACTCATATAAGCAAGCTTACTTTTCATGATGTTATACATGTACCACCAAAGAACTTTTTTTTTGGCTTGAAAAGTCATTACAAAATGTATTATCTTTGACTAATCAAAAAATCTCAACTAGCCTAGTCCTATTTTACCTTCGATGATATTGTATCATCACACTGCATTCTGTTCCAATGAGTTTTCGATTACACAATCTAGGGCTTATTCTGGCCCAGTTCTGTAGCTACATTATTTGAAAAATCTTTTCGTATCAGTTTCTTTTTTCATGGTCATTACACTATAGTAACACCTTGGCATATTAATTCTATTGGTACAAAATGTAGACTGATGGTCTAATGCATAACCCCATATATATATATATATATATATATATATATTGGTACAAAATGCTTTCAAGTGACCTAGGCCTATGATTTTTTTTCCTTGATATGTTATTTTAATGGACATCCTAATTTGAAAATGTGGCCTGGGTCGGATGTGTTCGGCCTTGTGCATGCACGGCCGAGTGCACCAACCTCTGTTAGGGTTTAACCAACAGTTAAAATACATGCACAAACAGTTATCCATAACTATTTGTTTGTTAACTGGAGATTTATCTTTGGTTAGTGCACTCGGCCGGCAGTAGACTGTAGCGCATGGCTACGGCTTATTTTATTTTGGAGGATGGTTATTCTGGTATGTTTTAATATATTGCAGTGCCATAACACGAGCTCGTATGAGCTACTGCTGCTCAAACTCTTAAGAAATGGCACTTAGGCGATGAGGGAACGCTGATTGTCCTCAGATTTGCAGAATCACTTCTGTTGAGGTCCGAAGCAATTCCATTGGTCCTGTTTTACGTCGTTGCGTGATATCAATATTATATGATTTTTTTTACATGTAGCCTACATGTATGGGGAATTTTGTCTGTTTCTGTTGGGGGATCTCTTGGCAGTTTCGCAGGGGGTTTTAGTGTTAATTGCATTTTGGATACCCAAAACGTAACTCATCCCCCCCCCCCCCCATCTAGTTTTATCCGTTTCTGGGCCCCTCTCCCCCGAGCTCGGACGACATTTATGGACTTTTTCCCCTTTCTTCCCCCGTTTACAAAGTCAAGTTGATACCGGCACCTATTTTTTTTTTAAATTTTCTGGTATAAGTTGGCTTTATTAGCCCACACGAATAGGTGCTTGTTGGGTTTTTCTTGTCCAATTTAAATTCATAGTGTAATTTAATAGGCCTATGCATGCACTCATGGTCTATGAGAGCAAAAGTTTTACCACACCTGATTGCCTGGTGAATATCATGGTTTGTGTTTTGGCGTCAGAAATCATATTTTGACTCGACGGTTATAATATAAAGTTAGATAACAAGAAAAAGCGAAGCGTAACCGAGTGCAGTTTTTTTCTTTCATCTGCAGTGATTTTCATGCAAATAAAAAAAGTAGTGCTTGGCCATATGTTACTGCCGTACAATTCAGACAAAACTAGATCATTTAGGTAATTTAGTTCAACTTTTGAAAACGTCATTGTTTTTCGGTGTATGTTACAAAAATAGATACATGTCTGTGTAGTTAATATTAAAGGACATAATAAAATCATTAGTAAATGTATTTTTTTTTTTTTTACAATTTAGGGTGTATGATTGTGTTGTGCAGACTTCTTGAATCTATATAAAAATTGATGGCTTATGATTGCAAGAAGATTGTGTACCAATCGTGTCCATCTTTACTGCATTTACGCGCGTGATACGTGCCACGTTGGATGGTGCGCCTCTCATTATTAAAGGATCGAAAAAGACGGCTTGTATGGGACCTGCTCCTGAGACTTGTGCCGTGAGGATGATCCTGTCTTGTCCGATACACGCGTTTGTGCCGCACTGACGAAAGGAAATTTCCTCTTGACTCTTGCAACTTAAGATACTTCTGTATTGTACTCGAAGAAGTACCACGCCGCGGGAACTGGCCTACCGTTGGATTTCTATCTCACCGTTCTAACTATGCTTAAGTAACGGACTCAAAATATTGCACCTGCTAATCCTGGCCAACATGGCCACCGTGGGACATCAGCGCCCGCCCCAGCAGCCGGCGACATTGCCGCAGTCGACTCAGCTGGAATTCCACCAAGCCATGCGCGACTTCAAGACCATGTTCCCCGAGATGGACGAGGACGTGATCGAGGTGGTGCTGAGGGCCAACCAGGGGGCGGTGGACGCCACCATCGACCAGCTGCTCGCCATGAGCACGGACAATGAGAACGAGCGGCTGCGGACGGAAATGGACGCCACGGAGAACGCCGAAGCTCCTCCCGGCTACTCGCCCACTACGCCGCCTCCCACCTACCAGCAGGCCGTGCCCAACTCGCCCGGCACGGCGCCGGCGAAGAGCAGCGACGGCGGTGCGGAGGTGAAGACGGCGACCGTCACGGCCACGTCGTCGGTCGCGCTGGGGAGGGAGGGAGCGACGAACACGACCGCGACCCGGGCGACCGACGGAGGGGTGGATCGTGAGACTAAGTGCCCGACGTCCTGCCCCGCGCAATTGAAGTCCTCCGTACCCTTGAGGGTGAAAAAGAACTGGTCTCCTCCGATCCTCGGGGCGCTGCCTTGCGACTTCCTGAGGATCACCCTGGCCAACGGACGCTTGATCAGAAACACAAAGGTAGGACTTGCTTCAATTTTGTCATTTGAAACCAGTTGGGGCCCTCAGTGGCCGAGCCAACCGATAACTTCCCGCTTTTTGGGCAAGGTATCGGTGGGCTCCATGGCCCGGGAGCACCTGGTCGAAAAATGTGTGTGCAGAAATTATTGCGGATAATTATGCATTTATCCATTTCGACTTGGAATTGTTATAAGTGATCCTAGACCACTGACCTAATAAGTTCTGCTCTTTTTGTTTATTCGAACCTCCGCACAAAATTTTCTTATATATATTTTGTGTGCACAAATTTATGTCTGCGTGAACCTATAGCTTTGAAGTCAGATGTTAGTACAGTATGTAATAATTTATATTTCATGTCAAGAAAACATGTTTTCAATCACACGTAATTAGGGAATATTTTTTTGTTCTCCGTCTGTGAAAATAATGTTTGCAGTCTTTATCGTTGTGCGTGTGATCAATATCTGATCTTCGCTCAAAAATGCTTCACTGCTATGCCGTGAACCCGTTTTTTATTGTTCAACTTAATCTTTCGGAGAAAGTTTGTAAACCTCTCGTACACTATTATTATGTACATTCCCCCTTCCTCCCTCCTACCTTTCTTGCTTAATTGCCCTAAAGGTAGTTTTGACGTGGCCAAGAATAGCTGGTATCCCCCCTCCCTTTCTTTCTCTTATAAATTTGCATGAGTGGGCTACCTGTTGCCGACCGACCGATATTGCAAGTGGGTCGTTTTAGGCAGAAACCCACGTACGCGCAAAATTGGGCTCCTTTTGGAAGTTTCGTGATCTGACACACTACTGCCCCGGATGAGTGCACCCATGGATGGTGCCACCGGGCTCGGTCTGTATCAACGGATTGTCGCAATCTGCTGCCGACTTAAGGATTCGGCAGTCAGACCCCAGCTGAGCGGTTGCGAGACTGCTACCGTTGTTGAGGTGCGTTGTTTTCATTTCGGGTTCACGGCGTAAAGTTTTTGTGATCTTTTTGGGTGCTCTGCAATCCGATCCAGGAAAAAAAAAGAAGCAGGCGCGGGGTTGCTAAATTGGGGTTAAAAATACAGAAAATCCAGTCTTAGCTTTCTGAAACAGAAACTTCAGACCTACCATTACTGTGGAAGGGCTGCATTTTTTTTTCTTCTGTAAAATTTCGATCTATTTGGCATAAGCGTTTTCACAGTTTTTTTTGAGAATGCTCGTTTACTGGAAATTAAAATATTTCCTCGTGTGTGTTAATGTGTTTTAGTTTGAATGAAAATTATTATTTTAAACTTGAAAATAAATGAAACGGATGTGGGCCCACATGATAATTTTATAGTAAAAGTATTTAATGAGGCCAGCCGTTTTTCTTTTCTTTTTCTGTTTCTACTTTTCGTGCGATTCTTGTTTAATTTTTCCCATTTCGTAAAAAGCTATGAAAATACCCTCGCTGTCTATGCAATTTCATAAAATTAGCTTATCGTGGGAGTAAATATGATATAAATGCAATTGTGTGTCTCGTATATATATATATATATTTTTGATTCCAGTTGTAGACTTTTAAATACATAGGCCTATACGTACGAGCTTTATTTTTTTCACGTTCAGTGTTGGACTTTATCCTGTTTATTTTTGGCCTAGATATATCTCCACTTTCAATTATGGCGTCAAAAGATGTATTCAATTTCAATCTTAGCCTCGTTTGTTACTTCTTTTTTTTTTTCATTTACGCACTCTATTAAATTGAAATTCTCGTTAATTTTTGCCCGGTAGCCGCAGTCGAGATTGGCGACCGTGCTATGCTCGGAAGTGATCCAAAAGAAGATAGAGGAGAATAGGAGACAGAGGAAAATGGGCCATCCGGAGGACCCCGAATTAGCTCAATATCTGGAGGACGAACGCATCGCGCTCTTCTTGCAAAACGAGGAATTCATGACGGAGCTCAGGTCCAACAAGGATTTCTTGACGACGTTGGAAAGAGGCGAGTAGTCGCTACCGTGCGGAGTGTGTGCTCACATTCTGAGCTAGGGTTTCTTGAGCTTGTTCTTGCATTACGAGGAAACTTCAAAAAGCTTGCAAAGATTTTGTTCTGGGAGTGCCTTTTAAGATTAAAAAAATGCAAAATTTCATGGAAGTTATGAATGAGACTATCTTAGGTCTACATGAATTTATTTTTCAGTGTGTAAAGATATAAATAATACTTGATCAATGACTCGTAATCCTTGGTACCGGTACATCTTGATCTATCCAAGACATGGTTATGGGTGTCACATGGATTTGAAAAATGTTGACCATAAAGATATTTTTTGCTCTAAATAGTCATGTTTTTTACGTACCCTGCTGGTAAAGTATCCGTCTGGAAAATATACTTTAAAGTTATTTTTTTTAATGACTTGAAAGCACCCCAAATGTATGTGTTATATCCTGAATATCCTATAGCATATCTGTAAAGAAGTTTTAGAAAACTGCTTACGTGTGCATGTTTGCCGAGGGGTAATGGCAATTTTAATAGGTCAAAATCGAATGTGTCGTGGCCATCTCTTGTGAAAGTTATTCGAGTGTTAATTGTCGATATGCTAATAATATGCGTTTGTATTTTTTATTGCCATCACGCTTTTGCACCTAGATGCGAGATCCAGAAAACCCGACGGCGGTTGGCCTTCGTCTTGTGACAGCGACGAAGGTATAAAGAATATGCCGAGGCTTCATTTTTTCTCGTATCGCTCTTTTGATTCCGAGCAAGCAGCTGATCCGTCGAATGCGCCCGGTCGCAAAAAAAAATAACGATAATAATGCCCCTTTCAGACGAACCTAGCAGCGACACGGAGAGACCGCCTAAGGAGATCGTCGGAGCCTTTCCCCACACCAAATCCTTTCCAACCGAAGAGTCGGATGCAGCCTTCCGAGAGAAGCTAAAGAACATGGGCAAGCGTGAGTCTAGTTTACTTTTGTCCAACATTTTATTTTTTACAAATTCTTACTCATTTTTTTTTCATAAATTTGTGGAATTGTTCAGTATCTAGACGAAAATTTGCTCAGCTTGCTCGGCTGTTTTCGAGGCAGAAGAAAAGAAGCGTCAAACAGATGTATCCTTACGCTAGGTGCTTATCCATTTGCCATGCTGCAAGTTTTTTATTTTATTCCTTTTCGAATTTATTATTTATAATTCTAGCCACTCGTCTAGTTTCTGCTCGGTTTGCTTTTCTTTCTTATTTTTTCTGTTTCGCTTGCTTGTCTTCCGTAGTCGTCCATCCGATGGAAAATTTCTCACTCTTTCCCTTATGCCCCGCTTTTGTTTAGTTTTCTTTTTAAAATTTTCGTTTTGCGTAAATTTTTGATGTCGATTTATTTCTTCCTTGATTCTGAACTAGACTGAGCGAGGGCGCCATGCCTTCCAAGGATAATCTACTTTTGGACGACAATGACGAAATCTCGCAGTCGGACGACGAGGATTCCAACAGACCACAGAACGAGTACCACCTCATTGTGAGTAACGAGAAACCTTTTATTTTTTTCTTTTCTAATTCCTTTCTATGAACCGTAGCTTTGCTCGTTGGCTTACGCGAACCCACCAAAGGCCATATCCTGGCATTTAACTCTTCCCTCTGGCAAAAGTATCCGTGAATATTCGGAATAACCGCCCGTCCCGAATCAGTTACCGAAAAACTTGCATTTTTAAACGTTTATAAATTTAGCTAGCTGTAAATTAAATCCATCCCCTCTCGTGGATCATATTACTTTATCGGTGACTTTTTAACTAAAATTGGTAGATATCCGAGTTCTGCAGTGAAAATATGACTCCTAGGACTGTCAGGGAAAACCTCATTAGCTTTTCTAATTTTGCCATGATTCTGTAGTGTTTATATTCTACAAATATTTCAGTTCATTTTTCAAGCTTGCAATATTTAATTTGAATGGTTGCCATTGACAAAGTTATATCTGCAAAAATAAGTGCTAGTTGTTGTATATTAATGCAACAAAATGTCTATAAAATGTATATGCTGGTCAGGGAAAATTTTTGTTTTCATCGAGAAGGGCTCTTATATTTTGTTAGGAAAAGCCAAGAAAAAGTGTGTTTTGTCAGGGATGCCCCCCTAGTACAATTCTGTGTGAGCCCTGCGATATTTTCTTTTGGCTTGCGTAATTATTTTTATTGAAGAAACGTGCCATAAAGACCCTTTTATTCCAGCTGTCTTTTCATGCCTGCATTATTTTGACAGAAAAGCTCTTCGAGTCCCAAGCATCACTCTGGCGGTGGTTCGTCCGTCAAACACGATTAACGTCGCCGGCCCAACTCCATTTCCCTCTTCTCAGCTGCCCGGGAACTTTGGATTTATTCTCGAATGGTCGCCAAGGAGTTTTGTCATTTAACCATTTCTTGTTTGCAAGCGGCCGTGGCTAACGAACGTTCACCGTGGTTGCAACGGACTCGTTTTGGCTAACTGCTCTTTGACGTACGGCTGTCGACCTCCACCGTTAACCGTTTGCGCAAATATAATTTGTCTCCCTCCCCTCTCCTCTTCCTTCGTTCGATCAATCGGCGGCAAATGCAAAAAAAATCAATGCAAAAGGTGAATTTACTTTCTACCCGTGAGTTCCTCGGCAGTTGCGACACTTATCTCCGTGAATTTCCTCCACATTTTTAAAAAAATCTTATCAAAATATGTGTCAAATTCGTTTGTGATATACGAGCGAGCTCGGTGCATCCTCCGGAACACTGGCTTGCCTCTGGGGAATCCAGGCTCTCCTCTCTTGCGCCCTATTTTAATGCTCATTTTAATGTACCCCCTTCGGAGTCATTTCTCTCTTCGAATCTCGATTAATGCCACGACAAGACTTTTTAATTCGTTGGTTTTTTTACGCACAAGTACAAAACGCTTTGTGAGATTATTATTATTATTCTTTTTTTAGTAATCCATTCAAATGTTTTGCTAGCCCGCTGCAAAGAGGCCCCCAACTTTTATTTTTTTTTTTTTTATTTATTTATTTTCCATCTATTGATGCGTTAGATTTACGTGCATTGCATTAGTGTAGTTTTCACATCGATTAAATAGCGCAAAATAGACCCATGACCAAACTATTCTCTCCCATCCCCGTGTAACATTTGTGTGTTTACCGGGTTATGCCCCGTAGAAAAGTTATATAGCTGCTCTCTGTGGTAGTTATTACTAACAAATTACAATATGCGTACCATTTGGGTATAATTTTTGTTACGCTTTGTGCCCTGGTTCGGCTCTATCCAGTTTATGTTTCTAGCCTAACAAAATTGTTTTTCGATCATGTTTTCAACACAGCTTTTAATATCTACAATCTTACTACAATTAATTTGCTTCCAGGCATATTTTTTTTCTCATGAATTATGAAAGAATATTCTGTGATTTCCCACTGCTGCTATTTTTTGACCTAAGCGTAATTCGAACAAAATCAGTGCTTGATATTGGAAATTCGCTGTTGAAGGGGAAAGTCGGCCTACACTTTTTTTTACCATTGGACAATGTACTGAGAAAAAAATGCTTTTCCCAATCCAATTGCAATTTACATGTCTATCCTAATTTTTCGTGCTCTTTTTCCTAAAATTAACTTGTTTTAAAGTGGGACTGTCCCTTTAAAAGCGTGCTGTCCCAAAATTTCTACAGGACATTGCAGACTACCTAAGCTTATACGCCCCAAATTGAAGTATGTAATTTTTTTATAGAAACGCAAAAATGATTTCAAAATTCATGAATTTGGTGTGGTTTTTACCATCAAAATGTACATGTATTCAATTTCTAATTGAAAAAAACAGTAATTTTGTAACTTGGAAATTCAGAAAACATGAATCGAAAAAATTGTCATGTTATTTTGTATTTAATATATCGAAAATTAATTTAGTGCATCTTTATAACGTAATTTTTGCAATATATTTTTTTTTTTTTGAAAAGACAGACTTTGGAATTTAATTTACTAATATTTATCGATAACGTATTTTGATTTTTTTCTGCCTTGTGCTCATTTTCATATTTAACCTCGCTATTATTATTAGAATTTATTATTTTTTTTCTGGAAAGTAATATCCCAACTATTTCGATTATACCCTGCCAATTCTATAATTCTAAATGTATAAAAAAGTATTTGAAATGCTATATGCTATTGTGCCATAAACTGGTTTTCAATGTTTTATCATTGAATGATTTCTGTTATCATGTTTGGCATTTTTCCAATAATTGATCCTTTTTTTCATTGCAACGGAACGACGATTGGTCAAGAATTAAGTTGCATTTAACATCACTCGTTCAGTTGCTTATCAGTTCTTCGTTTAGCCTAGTCAAGATTTAAACGCTGGTTTTGCATTCGTAGCGAGCTAAGAAGTTGAGGAGAAAATGCCTTCGCCACGGTCCGTACTCATCACGGGAGCCAACAGAGGAATTGGATTCGCACTCCTTCAGCATCTCTTGAAGTTTCAGCAAAGGCCGGAAGTCATCTTCGCAACTTATAGAAACAAGGACAATTCAAAAGTAGGCTTGAAAATGTTTCTCTTTAGGAACTTCGGCCTAATATCAATTGTCAGATCCTCAAGGAGGAAATTAGCTCGTCAAAAATTATGTGTTACCTTATTTTAAACGCCAGAGCTGTAATGTGGGCGTTTTGAGGACAGTACTCAAGTCTTACTTCCCAGTAGTTTTTCCCCGAATTTTTTGCAGTTTATTTGCAGTCTTAAACTGCAAACCTACATAATTTGTGCAGTTTTTCTGTAAAACACTTGCTAGTTTTTTTTTCTTACAGTTTTTCTGCAATTTTTATACAGTATTTTTTGTAATCTTTCCACTGTGTTTCTGCATTTTATTTACATTCTAGTGATATAGAAAATCTGCAGAAAGAATGCACAAAAATAACAAAGATACTGTATAAAAATTGCAGATAAACTGTAGAAAAAAACTGCACAAATTACGTAGGTTATTGTTTCATAAACGTTCAGAAAAACTACAGTGTTCTGCAGTAAGACTGCAAATAAACTGCGAAAAATTCAAACTGGGTTTTTCTCTCGGTTTTGATTGTACTAATGAAAATTTTCTATGAGCATTTTTTTAATGAAAATGTCTTTAATAACAATTCTTCGGCTAGAATTGATTCATGAATTATTTTAATCAGGAACTGTTGGAAATTGCTGAAAAGGATGAGACGGTTAAGCTCATTCAGTTGGGTGAGACTACGTTATTCCCATTTGAAAATATATATGCATTGTGAATTATTAGCGGTAGTAAATTTCTTATTTTGAAATTGTAGATGTCAGCGATAGCGGGAGCTATCCTAAGGCGGTGGAATACGTGAAATCTGTCGTGGGAAGTAATGGGTTGAATCTGCTGATTAACAATGCCGCGATCTTACTCGGAAGACTCGGTTTGGCCACGGTCACGGCTGAAGAGCTGATGAATACTTATGCCGTCAATGCGGTCGCCCCGGCCATGTTCTCCAAGGTTTGAACAGCATTTATTATAATAATAATAAGTTTATTCCATAAAAATATAAAAGGATAATAATGGGCACAGAAGACTAGCCACATACATCAAAATGTTACATTCATAGCTAGAAATTCCAACGAAGATTTAATTTTCGTGAAATGCTCGACACAAACCAAAATGAATTCGTTTTTCTCATTTTTAATTTCATTCTCTACTAGGCATTTCTGCCACTCTTGAGAGATGCCGCCAAATCCGGCTATGGAGACGAATTCACTTGGTCGGCCGCTGCCATCGTCAACATTTCGACTGGATTTGCCTCCATCCAAAGGGTCGACGATGGTCTCTATCTAGCCTATCGTATGAGCAAGGTGAGCGGTTTATTATAGCATCTTATCGGAGAAACCGTTGGATATTTGTAAATTTAGTCACTGGGCCTCTTGTTTTAGACCGCTTTGAACATGTTCACCAAATGCCTGGGCAACGAGTTGAGAAGCGAAAAGATCCTGGTGGCGGCCGTTAATCCGGGTTGGGTCAAGACGGACATGGGAGGGAAGAATGCAGTGCTGACCAAGGATTACAGCGCGGATTTCATTCTGAAAACGGTGGCCGAATTAAATGCAGAATCCACTGGGGGATTTTTTAACTACGACGGGATCGTCTTGCCTTATTGAGGATGAATGAATTCAATATGGGAAACTGTAATACGAAGGCATTTATATCATAATTATTACAATAGGGAAAATAAATTATCGTTTCTATAAGGCAATTCAGAAATTGAGATTCTCGCCAGCGGCAATCATGCGCCGTCTGGCCCGCTGGAAAGCTTCGAGAACGGCGGCAACGCTCGAACGAAGCGACGAGGACCTAAGATCGATTTTGTGTTCAGTAAAAATGACTTGAAAAAAAAATTGGTCTAAAGTTTACTTAAATCTCCTTAATCTCCCGGTTAGCTTTCCAAAGCTTTGAAGATTATCCGAGGTTGTAACTTCCCTAAAATTGAATGTAGTTTGATTTTTTGGCAATTTTTATATTGAGATTATTTGCATAACTATTCTATTATTCTGAGAACTCGCCGGCACTGTCGAACAGTGTGAATCCGTAGCGTCACGGTGCCTCCTCTTTCAGTTTGCATGCCGTACTTGCTCACGCGCCCAGCGGCCCAGGCTGCAAAAAAATTGTAATTCTCATTTTGACCTTTGACATTCCCAACTATTTCAATTTTAAATGTATAAAAAGGCGGTTATTTGAAATGCTATATGCTATTGTGCCAAACTGGTTTTCAATGTTTTATTTTTTGAAGGAATTTTTTCTTATCATGTTTTGGCATTTTTCCAATAATTGATTTTTTTTTTATTGCAACGTCATGCATTTAACATCACTTTTTCAGTTGCTTATCAGTTCTTCGTTTAGTCTAGACAAGATTTAAACGTTGTTTTTCGATTCGTTGTGTGCTAAGAAGTTGAGAAGAAAATGCCTTCGCCACGGTCCGTACTCATCACGGGAGCCAACAGAGGAATCGGATTCCAACTGCTTCAGCACCTCTTGAAGTTTCAGCAAAGGCCGGAAGTCATCTTCGCAACTTATAGAAACAAGGACAATTCAAAAGTAGGCTTGAAAATGTTTCTCTTTAGGAACTTCGGCCTATTATCAATTTTAATATCCTCAAGGACAAAGTTATATGTTGCCCTATTTTAAACGCCCGAGCTGTAATGTGGGCGTTTTGAGGGCAGTACTAGGTCATCACTTTTTGCTCTCGGTTATGCACGTACTAATGAAAGTTTTCTAGAAGTCTTTTTTTAATGAAAATGCCTTTAATAGCAATTGTTCGTCAAGAATTGATTTATGAATTATTTTAATCAGGAATTGTTGGAAATTGCTGAAAAGGATAAGACGGTTAAGCTCATTCAATTGGGTGAGACTACATTATTCCCATTTGAAAATATGCATTATGAGTTTATTAGTGGTAGTGAATTTCTTATTTTGAAATTGTAGATGTCAGCGATAGCGGGAGCTATCCTAAGGCGGTGGAATACGTGAAATCCGTCGTGGGAAATAACGGGTTGAATCTGCTGATTAACAATGCCGGAATCTTACTCGGAAGACACGGTTTGGCCGCGGTCACCGCAGAAGAGCTGATGAATACTTATGCCGTCAACGCTGTCGCCCCGGCCATGTTCTCCAGGGTTTGAACAGCATTTATTGTGATCCAACGAATAAGTAATTGTGGTGAAATGCTCGACACAAACCTTTTTAATGTTGTTCTCTACTAGGCTTTTTTGCCACTCATAAAGGACGCCGCCAAATCCGGCTATGGAGACGAATTCACTTGGTCGGCCGCTGCCATCGTCAACATTTCGACTATGCTTGCCTCCGTTCAAATGGCCAACGACGATCAACACGTATCCTATCGTATGAGCAAGGTGAGAGGTTGATTATAGCATCTTATCGAAGAAACCATTGGCTTTTTGTAAATTTAGTCACGGGGCCTCTTGTTTTAGGCCGCTTTGAACATGTTCACCAAATGCCTGAGCAACGAGTTGAAAGGCGACAAGATTCTGGTGGCGGCCGTTCATCCGGGTTGGGTTAAGACGGACATGGGAGGGGAGAATGCAATGCTGACCAAGGATTACAGCGCAGATTCCATACTGAAAACGGTGACCGGATTAAATGTAAAATCCACTGGAGGATTTTTTAACTACGACGGGAGCGTCTTGCCTTATTGAGGATGAATGAATTCAATGAGGAAAAAAAGTAATACGCAGCCATTTATATCATAATTATTATAATCGGGGAAATAAATTATCATTTTATAAGGCAATTCAGAAATTGAGATTCTCGCGAGCTGCAATCATGCGCCGTCTGGCCCGCTGGAAAGCTTCGAGAACGGCGGCAACGCTCGAATGAAGCGACGAGGACCTAAGATCGATTTTGTGTTTAGTAAAAATAACTTGAAAAAAAAAATTTGGTCTAAAGTTTATTTAAATCACCTTAATCTCCCGGTTAGCTTTCCGATGCTTTGGAGATTATCCGAGGTTGTAAATTCCCTAAAATTGAACGTAGTTTTTTTTTCGGCAATTTTAATATTGAGATTATTTGCAGAACTATTCTGAGAACTCACCGGCACTGTTGAACAGTGTGGATCCGTAGCGTCACGGTGCCTCCGCTTTCAGTTTGCATGCCGTACTTACTCACGCGCCCAGGCTGCAAACAATTTTTAATTCTCATTATGACCTTTGACAGCATAGTTAGGACCCCGCTTAAGAAAATAGCAACCTGAAGAGCCGAAGGAATTGCAGAAGAAGATGGATCTTCGAGGCGGGGCGAACCGCCTACGAAGAAATTACGCAGGCGGCCGCCGAGGGAGTGGTCCAGCGGACGCCAGGTACGAAGTCTGCGGGTCAGGGTACCTAAGGAAGACATGACGAATGGAGGCATGAGAGATTTTAACCGATTTCATCTTAAAGAGGACCAAAGATGAAGTGCGTACCTGGCGTGGTTGGGAAATCCACGTAACCATATCCCTCCACGCGGAATCGGTTCCATGCGTCGTGAGACATCACTTGGAAACAGAGCTGGGGCCAGCGGGGAACGTTTCCTGAAATCCCTTCTTTGAAACTTTACAAAGCAACCTTCAATTTTGAGGGAAAATTTGCTCACCCGTATTTTCGCCAGTGAGACTCTCCAGCGGGCAACTCAAGTGGTGCTGAAATGGATGGCCAAAATAGGCGATCCATCGGCGTTCGACGCACTTGGTGTTGCA
Organism: Proteroiulus fuscus; assembly: GCA_034700285.1. Lineage (NCBI taxonomy): Eukaryota > Metazoa > Arthropoda > Diplopoda > Julida > Blaniulidae > Proteroiulus > Proteroiulus fuscus. The sequence goes on along the minus strand of JAQIXP010001592.1, from coordinate 3,829 downwards.
TTTCTGCGTGACTCCGCAAAGCGGATCGCCGCCTTCTGACGTCCAATCTGAAATCGGACGATATCTTGCTGCAATACTTAACAATGTAGGAAAAGCCGTTGTCATCCAATATTACCTTTGGGAAGATCGACGAAGAATTCGACGTATAGACCGTCGTACTCGAAATCCTCCACAGACACTGAAAAGGGGAATTTGTAAAAGACAACCTCTAGAATTGGAAAAATGTGCTCAATACTTCGAACGCCTCACCTATTTCTCCAAACACGTGCAAATCCAGCATGTCATTCGTAGGCTAAGGGGAAGAAAATTAATGGTATTAAATTCCCAGTATTAAACCCTGGAAGCTGCAGCTTCCGTGCATACCTCTAGGAAATCGTGACCGACGTGCGTCGAAAGTAACCCGGAGTGCCTGTCGTACAGCTGAAATAGAAATGCCCCTTTTAAAATCCGAGTTTTGGGATGGGGAGCGGATCGGCGGCCCTTACCTCACGAAACATCTTGGCCTCTCGCTCCCTCTCATCGATACCGATGTCGTTGGAGGCGTTTTCAATCGTGTATCGATACGTGCCGTCCATCTGGTATGGGTTTTGAGAATCGTTGAAGTCTGGTCTCACTGTCAAGACCTCACGGCCGTCATAAGATAGGGTGCATAGAAGCACTTCTGAATCGACTTCTATATGCTCTCTGCGAAAACAAATTTTTTTTTTTGTATTTTTAAATAAAATGATGCTGATGGCCAGATCCGGGTAAAATGAATAGAACGGAGGCAAAATCCAGGACAAATGACCTGTTTTCGGGACCGATGTCGGCCATGATGTGCATCTTTGTCCAGCCGGCTGCGAACCGACAGCATCGGGCATCGCAATCGGCTTTCGTCGGACGGAAATTGACCACATCTGTCGTGGAACATTTCCATCTCCTGAACGAAAAGGAGCTATTTTTTTAAGCCTTTTTTATAAACCGGTTAAAATGTTTTTTTTCTTATTTCACCTTCCATCGTGTGCGCTTGTTTTGGCACTTGGTCTCCGCCTCAAATTAATGACGTTATCTTCAATGAACGTCCGACGTTGACTTAGCAGTGTAGTAACCTTCTAGAATTTCCCCGAAATCTTAACATAAATGTGATCCGCGCTAAAGTTAAATGTGTCGTCGTCAAATACCTCCGCCTCGGGATCCTCATCAACATCGATGTACGAAAATAAACGCTTCGTCGGTCTGCCACCCTTTTTTCTGTTTTATTGAAATTATAGGTTTTAATTTAAGCTTGTGGGGAAAATACCTTAGTAATTAGGATGAAAAATTTGCATTTAAAGTCGGATACCCTAACTCCTTAATCATTTGGTAATATTTTTGATGCAAAGCCGTTGAACATTGGGCTTTATCTGAGTACAGGCGATATTCATGCTGAAATATTAGAATGAAAAAAAAAATTATGGCAAAAATAAAGTATAAGTTATTTTTATTGAATAAGTGGTATCCGTGCAAAGATACAAGTGATTGGAAAACAGTATCGGATATTATATAAAAACTAACTTCGCTAAATAGTTTTTCTTGCCAAGTAAACACAAACTCTTCCGTTTCTAAGTCTGTGGGTGCATTTTGATTTGGATTTAAGTCGGATAATTCTCGCATTTCCAATTCATTTTCCCTTTGGCGATTTTCAGTATCTTCTCCTTGTTGACGTGATACCAAATTCCTGGATTTATTTCTTTCCAATTTAATTCTGCAAACATGATTTTAATGGTTTTAAGCATGATGAATGCACGGTACCACTGTACAATCAGCTGACAACTGGAACAAGTTGTATGGTTGTATTTCAGTATTTGTGATTCTAGATGGATTTTCCAGTACCTAAATTAGCGACTATTGTATCCAGGATTGTACATTGATGTACGTACATTATATAGAAGAAGAAAAGTGAGCATTCTACCTTATTTTAAAGTTATGAATTGGATCTTTGGTCCTGTAAACTCCAGAAATAAAATTTATGTTTGCGGATGCGGCCATCTTGTTATAAGCAACGCGCATCCCGCACTTGCGATTAAGTCGAATTATGATTGGCTTACATTTTGGGGAAAATTGTCTCGATTACATTTTAATTCCTCTTGCAAATTCTCTAGCTAACCAGAATTTTTATCACCTTTAACAATTCTTTTTGTCTATAAATCCATCGAAATATGTATAATTTTTGTTGTTTATCCGCTCAAAATATGTCTCGGAATTTGGACCAATGAGCGACGGGATCGTTATGAAGAACGAAAAGTTCAATATGGCGGAATACTGGATTACCGTGGACATGTTACCTTATCTGATTTTACGTTAAATTTATGGTAAGTCTGACGAAAACTCTTATTATTAATTATTTAATCATAATGGGAATTGCTGAGGAGCATTTGAGAGGTTGAATTGGCTCGATAACCTTAATGTTTGTGGAGCGAAACTCTATCTCCAAAGTTGAAAGGCCTATGCAGAATATTCAAGATGTCGTGTTTTTTTTTTTCTCTCGCTCCTTCGCTCGCTGTACTCCTCTCTCTCTCATTATTTGCCAGTACGCGTAGTATTAATTTCTGGGCTTTTACCCCAAATAGAATTATTAGAAAATTGAGTGATCATAGTGCACGTTTGTCCGATAATTCCGGGTGCTACCATTGTTTATATATTTTTCTTATCAAAATCAATAATTATTATCGTGGTTTTTTTGGTCGAAGATTAGAACAGACCCGCAAATTGTTCTTTTTTTTTTGTTTTTTCGAGTTGATAAAAATGGTGAAATGGAGTTTGATTTTGCGGGAAATAAATTTTGCGCATTATCTGCAATGTAAATAATCCTTTTCTTTGTCTATTTGCTGTCGGGGTTAAAATGGTGCAGGTACGGCTGTATTGACACCGAAATTTGACTATATTTTAGGAGGGAAATAATGTGCTTCATTTTTTTGCCAATTAAGGGTTAAGTTTTCCCTCCAACAATATTTCTGGCGCTTTTTTTTTTCTTCTCCAATTTAATTATTTGTCTTCACGAAAGTTAGGAAACAGTTGGCACGTTGCCAACGCTTACACGTCACCTCAAATTGGTGGTTATTGATTAAGGGTAACAATCATATATTTTTATCTTAAGAAAATGTGAATTGTTTTGTATTTTTGCTACTGATAGGCTATCCAATGCATTTTTGTCACTTTTCAAATCTTGTGGCTAAGTACAGGGTAGCTCGCCGTCCTACCCAATCAAGTGCCATTCCATAGGAGACTTGAAATTCATGGAATTAAATTTAATTTTTAGTCCATTTTTTGGATTTAGAAAATACTTTTAAAGGCGCACAGTCGTCGCGATTTTGGAAGACTATGAAATGTCGTGAGGACAGAGCGCCTTTAAGTCTGAATTGAATAACTTTTATAATAATGTAACCTTGATTGTGCTGATCAATATAGGCTTCAAAGTCCTAAATAATAGGCGTATTTTGGTAACCATTCGGTAACAGGGTCTGAACCTGAAGCGTTTTTCTCGTGGTGTGTGTGCTGTTTTTGGATAACGATGGCGGGTAACCAAAAGGATTATCCACTGGTGATCCACCTACATAGGTATAGAGTAGGCCTACCAAACGAGCTCACAGAAATTCTGAGCTTTCCTGGGGCCACCGTTTTCTTTCCACTCATGGACCCATAGGTCATTAGTGTAGAGGAAAAGTGGCCCCATAAAAGCTTCGTACATGAAAACCGCAGAGAGCAGCGCTTTCGCGTTTGGTTTGTAACCTATGAGGGTCATTCCATTTTAAAACGACCAATTTCAGCAAATTTCCCCCAGTGACCACGAGATATTTGGACCAAAATTTGT
>JAQIXP010001591.1:0-17758 GCA_034700285.1 Proteroiulus fuscus | reverse complement strand
TGGATCCGCCACTGTTTGGAGCCAGCTGAGCACGAGACTTGCACGTGCGAAATTGAGAGAGTAGCCATGGCATATGCACGTGCAAGCCTCGTGCTCAACTGGTTCCAAAGCAGAAAAAGGGGGCGAATTGAACACACCTATTATATCGTTGGAATTTTTGCATTCCATTTCTGTTCCAAAAGGATTTAAGAATAGTTCAACTCGGGCTCACCATTCGCCGCTAGTGGTAGTGGGCAATATGGCGTTGCCCATGCTTTTAAGAAAAATCCTGATATATGACTATTGAAAAGTGTGATTAAAATTTTAATTTCAATACACACATTAGTTTTTTTATTTTAATTTATTTTAAACTTATTTACTGAATTGGCTGGTCATTCCAAATAAATGGACCACCTCCGTTCTTTTATTGAACTACGCTAGTCACAACCGACCATTACGTTTTTTTATATTTTTGAATCATCGTTTGGCTGTGGAAACGTCTCCTTTAATATCTGCAATTTGTGCGTCACGGAAGCCGTATATCCGCACGCAATTTCTTTATATCTGTTTTCTCTTATTACGAAGCGTTGGGTACAATAATGTTTAGATTCACATGAGAACAACTTAGAATGCTGCATTTGTTATTACATACATTGGCTACTGCAGGAAATGTAAAACAGGTTACAACTGCAATATTTCATCCGAAATCCGAATTTCATCCGATAATCTCTGATCGAACAGGAATTCGATTGAAATGAGTTGACGTCATCGACTTGTTGTTTACCTTAAGATGCTTATGATGTGAATGGATTTATTTTCCAAGAGACACTGGTCATTGTGGTCACTCTGCTGTTACAGCTTTACTCATGTTCTTCAATTCACTCCAAAAACAACACAATTGTTAGTTAACTTCTTAGCACATTTTTTCACGTCTCACGTTGGAAAAGTGAATCCTACTTGTAATCTTTGACTAAATAATAGGTATGTATCATGAATATTAAATTTAATTTGTTAATTATTTGTTGTTCTTCTTCTTTTATTTAAAAGTTTATAAATTACATGTAACAAAATTACTTTTGATAACATTGTTGATGGTTTTAAGAATAATATATTTGTTGAAAATAAGAATGTTTTGTTCCGAAACTGGTCTTAGTGCGCGTGCATATTCTAGCAAATCAAATGTATTTGGCACGTGCTTTAAAACGCCATTTTGGAGCAAAAATTTCTTCAGGATACATCTATATTATAGTGCAGTAGGCCTACCGGTAATTCATGATTTCCCATTGACTCACTGCAAGGACAGTAAATAGTCAGGCACTTATTCTTTAATAATAAAATGTCTGTCAAAAAAAATTAAGCCTCAAAGCTCGAGAAAGTAAAATTTCAAAATGATTCATCGAATAGATTTTATATGATAAAATAATTACGAGGGAGAAAAATCCATTGATTAACATGATGCCAGGACGGTGCGTCCACTGTTACTTGTCATAACCAATGCATTTTTCTCACTCGTAATTATTTCATTACGAGAGAACTATTCGGTGAATTGCTTTTAAACTTTCTGGGTATGTATCCAAATGCTGTAAACAGTTTCACATAAAAATTTACAACATAATTTCTTCATAAATAACAGAAAAAAAAGGATGTTTTATTCTTCCTCGAAATATTTAAAGAGTTTTCGTTGTATAAATATAGTCCATGGAGGAGAACGGTAAATGCGATGGAATGGGGACCTACAGCAAGAATCTGGATTCCATAAAAATCGAAATGAAATCCCCGATCACGGAATCACCTAAATCCGTTTTGAATCACGACGCTTTACCAGGGCCTGACAACAAAAACACGGGACTGGAGTGGAAGTGCTCTTGCTGCAGGAAGTGCTGCGGTTGTTCCTGTAAGGTTTACTGCTGCGACTGTGGCTGCCGTTCTGGAAAGTGCACTTCCGGTTGCAGCTGTGGCAAAGACACTAGCGCCAATGACGTACAATGTGGCGGTTGTTTGCTCGATTGTGGTGACCCATGTGACTGTTGCTACAAAGAGGAAGGGGATTCCGGGTGTTGCGACTGCGGCGATTCCGGGTGCTGCAGGGACTGCGGCGATTGCGGTTTTGACTGCGGCGACTGCGGCGGTTGCACGTGCGACTGCGGTGGTTGCGACTGCAGCATTAGCTAACGGTGTCATAAGTCAAAAAACAGCGCCACGCGGCGAATTATAAAGGAACTTTTGGAGAACGTTTGAATACGCCCTTCATTAATTTAATGAAATGGACCATTTTTGTAAAATTAAATTTTGACTTCATTTTGATTGTCATTTGACACCTCTGATTCGCTCGAAATGATATATCGATGGCTTAATTTACAAGTAGCGAATAGGCCAAAAGTTGCTTAAATTTGAGATAATATAGCTTATTTATGGAAAAACGGTATAACTTGGAAATAAACAATGTTAAAAGGCTGAAATTTGGTGAACAGATAAAACAATATATATATTTTATAAGGAATGTGCTAATTTTTTTGTTAAATAATTAAATTAATAATTAATTAAGTTAATTTGAGAAAATAAATCGCTTAAAAATGCACATTCGCTACTTTGACTTTGATCAACTTTGCAGGCTTCCAGGATCACAATGGTGCAATTATCTCATTTTTGACAAATTGGCTTATTCGCTACTTGTGAATTAAGCCACCGATATGGAGCAATCGAATTTTATTGGCGCGGGCCTACGTTATTTGCATTTGCATAACTGGCAAGTGCTGCCTGATGACGTCATTAATTTTTGTTATTAAAAAAACTAGACAACATTGTCATGACACTTTTTGGAAATGCATTTTTTTATCCCCGTTGTTATCAGTTGATAAAGAGATTTTCCTTTAAAAGAGAAATTGTAAATATTTTTTTTTATTAAATAATTTTATAGTAGAGTTTGCATTCAGTTTCTGTTGGTTCAACATGCTTTACGTAACATGATAACTGTTACTATATTTACGAGCATATATTTTAAGTTTTCAAGTTTTTTAAAAATATCCTTACTTTTCTCACTTAAAGCCTTCCATAACTAGGGATAATTTTTATTATCACTGACTGCTCTTGAATTTGGAGAATTGGTAATATTTTTTCGTCTACTTCATTTGCATTAACTTGGGATGCTTTTTTTCTTTCTCTTCCGTGAAACATTTCGTTTTTTTGAATTAACATAGCCAGTTGTGGATTGTAACTGTAAAAGCTGGAAATTTTCCAACATGAATTCAGAGGAAATCGAAATGAAATCCTTGGTCATGGAGCCACCTAAATCCGTATTGGCTGATCACAAAGGGTCAGAGGCTGACAACAACAAGGAGGACCTCCTCCAGTGGCAATGTTCTTGCTGTAAGAAGTGCTGCGGCTGTTCCTGTAAAGTGGGCTTATGCCACTGTGGCTGTTGTTCTGGAAGTTGCGCTCGCACTTCCGATTGCAGTTGTGGGGATTCCAAGGATTGCGAATGTTGTTCCTGCTGCTCCAAGGATTGCAAATGTTGTTCCTGCTGCTCCAAGGATTGCAAATGTTGTTCCTGCTGCTCCAAGGATTGCAAATGTTGTTCCTGCGGCAGCCCTGAGTGCTGGGGCTGCTGGGGAAGGTGCTGTGTAGATTTTTGTGCAAAAGTTTGTGTCAAATTTTGTTTAAATTCCTGTTTCGACCTTATGTGTAGCATGCTTAAGTGACTAAGGCGATTGTAACATTCTCTAACATCAATCCCAAAAACGAGTACCATATTGTGGCATACAAGATAAGCCTACAGACTTTTAAAAGTTGTTTAAATAATCATGTTTACTGAATTTTAAAATGGTTGATTGTTAGTGGTGTAAATAAATGAGCCTACGGTAATTCCTTAGATTTTCTTTACATTCCTGAATTGTAATTGGCCAAAAGTCAATCACATGTTCGTGATAATCTGGTATTAAGACTTAAATGTTGTTGGAGAAACTAGCCCTTAAATGCATTTGTACATTCGCTAGTGTGCATTGATTAAGTTTGCAGGAAAGATAAATAAATAAAGTACAAAGTAGCGAATGTGCACATCCATTAGTTAGTATTTGGAATAAAGTAAATGAAAAAATAATATTAGGGAATTTTGTCACATTGTTATAAAAATCCATGTCATGAGCAATTCTTAAATGGTAAACTAACGAATGGTATCATTCGCTATTTGTAACTTTTGGGGATGATATCTTGTTGGATATTCGCTACTCTTCACTTCTGTAACTTGAACAATTATTGGTTAAATTAATTTCTGTAACTTTAGGTGAATTAGAGACACTTCCAGGATCACAATGGTACAAGTATCTAATTTTTGACAAATTGGCTCATTCGCTACTTCTGAATTAAGCCATCGATATCTAACTTGAGTTCAAACTTTCACCTTGAACTTGACGTATTCTAGGGCCAATGTGGGTTTATTGTCCATGGTTTCATTTTTACCAGGAGAACATTGTATACTTTTATCATCCTTGCTTTCAGTTTTAAATTATGACCCACATTTTTCTGTAGCTAGAATCCATACTGTATCATCACAACCAAGACCACATCATGCAAATTGCTTCGGCAAAGATGCAAAAAGGAAAACCTTGGAACTTATCAGATATCCAAAATGTAAACTCATTTATCATTTATGTATTTTTACCTTACCATATATATGTCTTTACCTAAACCTGAATTCTTATTGATAAGACTTATGTTTGTTAACAATTTCCTTGGAAAAGCATACTTTTTATTGCCATTGTTGTGCTCACTTGTTACCATTTGTCAGTAAAAGTTGCAGTTTGAAGAAAAGTCTTGAAAAGAAAAACTTGTGGTAAGTTTGAGTTAAACTGAAAAAAATGCTTGGAAATATAGTATTTTAAGTGTGTATCTATAGAAGAAAGTCATGAAAGGATGCAAGATTGTGCAGAACAACAAAAGTTGATAAAAATTACAAAAGTATTTTTGGTCCACTGTCATTTTTTTTACTTTCGGTTACCAAACACTTTTGTAATTGTTGCTCTGCACAAAGTCCCTAATACTATTATTTTGAGTTTTGTCATGCACAAAGATCTCTTGTACTGGCCAAATGAATGTGTTAGTAACTGGTCTTCTTATCATTATTAAACTTATCTTAATTGTAAATTAATATGCAATTACAATTTTAAGCTTAGAAATCCCTAATTTCATTTTAAAGTAAACTTAATTCTTGATGAGTATTTGTGTGTGTATGTGAAAGTATGCTCTTATTTGATATTTGGTGTTTTAAACACTTTCAAACTCGTCATTGTTTGCATTTGTAACATTTAAGCCAATGTCGGACAACGAAACAAATTTGGAAGAGGAATGTGAGGAGAATGGTGAGGAAATGCAAGATGAAGGAGAAAATGAGGATGAAGTAGAAAACGAGGATGAGGGCGAAAACGAGGATGAGGGAGAAAACGAGGATGAGGGAGAAAACGAGGATGAGGGAGAAAACGAGGATGAAGGAGAAAATGAGGATGAGGGAGAAAACGAGGATGAGGGCGAAAACGAGGATGAGGGAGAAAACGAGGATGAAGGAGAAAATGAGGATGGAGAAGAAAATGAAGAGGATGAAGGAGAAAATGATGAAGAAGGAAATGAAGTAGAAAATGAGGATGAAAATGAGGATGAGGGAGAAAATGATGAAGAAGGGAATGAAGAGAATGAAGTAGAAAATGAGGATGAAGGAGAAAATGATGAAGAAGGAGAAAATGAGGTAGAAGGAGAATGTGATGATGAAGGAGAAAGTGAGGCTGATGGAGAAAATGAGGATGATGGAGAAAACGAGGAGGAAGGAGAAAATGAGGATGAGGGAGAAAACGAGGATGAGGGCGAAAACGAGGATGAGGGAGAAAACGAGGATGAAGGAGAAAATGAGGATGGAGAAGAAAATGAAGAGGATGAAGGAGAAAATGATGAAGAAGGAAATGAAGTAGAAAATGAGGATGAAAATGAGGATGAGGGAGAAAATGATGAAGAAGGGAATGAAGAGAATGAAGTAGAAAATGAGGATGAAGGAGAAAATGATGAAGAAGGAGAAAATGAGGTAGAAGGAGAATGTGATGATGAAGGAGAAAGTGAGGCTGATGGAGAAAATGAGGATGATGGAGAAAACGAGGAGGAAGTAGAAAAGGATGATGAAGAACAAGAAGAAGATGAGGGGGAAGGACAAAATGATGATGATGAAGAAGACAATGAAGAGGATGAAGAAGACAATGATGAAGAACAACAGGAAAGAGAAGAAAATGATGATGAAGAGAATGGAGAAGGAGAAGATGGAGAGGAAGGGGGCAGTGCTAAAAGAAAGGGAGAGGAAACGGTAGACAATGGAAAAGAGGAAGAAAATTGTGAACTGAAGTTGTCAAAGATGAGAGCAGAAACGAAAAAGAAAAATCCTAATAAAATTGAAAGGACAACCGAACTTGCTCAAGGGACAAGTGTAATTAAAAAGTAAGCATTAAGTTTCTTTTTCATTCAATCAAATAGCATTTTCATTATGGACCCCTTTGTATAAATAAAGTGCCATCTATGATGAGTAACTTTCACCACACTAGATAACTATTATATGGCTGCCTATATTTATTTGCCATAAACCTTTCCATGATGCCCCAAACACTTATGTTGCCATCAATGAATTTCAACTAGCATTTATATACATTCAATATGGCTGAAATTGACCTTTGAAATTTGTGCCGTTCTTTTTGTGAAATGGTGCATTGTGGAAGTTTTTTTTAAAAAGGGGTCTATTGTACCTTTTAGCCTATTGCATTTTTGCAAATTGTGTACCGTAAGATTTCTGAGAACACTTAATTTTGTTTAAGTAGGCCTATCTAAATATTATGTTATCTTGTAATAAATTGATGATAGCTGCCTACCTTTATTTACTATATTTACTAGTCAATATTTACTTACTTATATTGACTTTGAAGAAGTATTAAGCCAAAATTTGAAAGTGACAACTACTTTTTTTAAAAATGAAAAATTATTCATTCAAGTAGGCCTACTATTTTAAGATGCATTCTACTAAAGAAATTTTTGAAACAAAATAGAACGTTGCTGAATGCACGTGGCAATTGCATTTGGTTTAATGAAATGTAGCACGTGCATTGCGTCCCATTTTGGAACACATTTTTTCCCCAGGAGAATGCAAGGCTTATTTTCATTAAAAGTAATTTCATACCCAAACAATAATATTGTTGCTTTATCTTAATCTTATTAAAGGCGAGCCACGCCAGTCTCAGGTGCAAGAAACATCAAAACACCTCCTGTTGGTCCCAAGCCCAATGGAACCAGCACTGGTTTGAAAAAGCCAATTCCAAAGAATCCATCGGTTGGAGCAGGCACAAAACCCATTACAGCAACAAGGAAATCAAACAGCAGAACGGGTGTGGAAAAATCCAAGGATGTAAATGATGCAAATGTCAAGAAACCTGCTAAAAAAGCTGGCCTCCAAGCTGGACGTCCAAGTACAAATTGTCCACTATCAGGTGCTTCCCAAGTCACAAATTCTGTTAAAAATCCAACAAAGGGAATGGGCATTGGAAAAGCTCTTACCAGTGCTGATGCTAGGAATGCCGGTAAGCAAGTCAAGAATACCTCTGGAAATGCCTGCAAGAAGCCGACCGATGGAGTCAATATTCACAAAGACCCGAAAGCTACAAACTTCAAAAAGCCAACTAAAGCTATAAAGAAGCCGACCGATGGAGTGGTCATCAATATTCAGGAAGACCCGAAAACTACAAATGTCAAAAAGCCAACTAAAGCTATCAAGAAACTGACTGATGGAGTGGTCATCAATATTCGCAAAGACCCGAATGCTACTAATATCAAAAAACCAATTAAAGCTATCAAGAAGCCAACCGATGGAGTGGTCATCAATATTCACAAAGACCCGAAAGCTACAAATATCAAAAAGACAACTAAAGCTATCAAGAAGTCAAATGTTGAAACAGACACTAGCAATGCAAGTTCAACTGTCAAAAAACCAAATAAAACCGCAAAAAATCTGACCAATGGAACTGAAATTGCAGTTGCATTAAACACTTCCAAGCTTAGGCCTACAAATGCCAAAAATGTAAATAAGGCCGTTAATGTGGACATTGAAGTGGATTGCTCCAGCCTTGATCTTGACGTTTCCAAAATGGCCACCATCAAGAACTTCTTCAAGTTTGGCAAGAAACTGTCCAAGGCGGTAGACTTTGACAGTCCCATTCCGAACGTCTCCGATGTTGTCAATGTCAAAAACGCTAAGAGCATTCTCAAAGAAGGGGTCAAGATGGCGAATATCGATCTGGAGAATCCGATCCCCCAAGTTCCGGAAGTCGGGGATTCGGTGAAACTCTTGAAAAAAGGCCTGAAGATGACCAAGGGCATGGACATGAAAATCTCCATTTCCAGCACTGATGTCAAGCAGCAGAAGACCACCGAAAAGGAATGTACAAATGTCACCAGAAAGACATCTTTCCTTACTAAAGTGATGAAAAAGTGCAAGGTTGGGAGCAGCACGGATGATTCAGAGATATGTGACGAGTGATGAAGACAGGAAAAATGAGGATAATTTGGTTGCAGGTATTTTTTAATGGTGGTGGGAAAAGTCAAGGAAGATAAAAATCATGACTTTTAAAAAAAAATCATACAAATCGGAATATTTTGATTTAAATCATGATTAAAAATTTATTATATGCCATTAAAATGACTATATATCGATGGCTTAGAGCACAAGTAGCAAATATCCAATGTGATAACATGGCTCATTCACTACTTGTACTCTTAATCCATCGATATGTAATCCGGTGCTTTAAAAACAGGGTAGTAACCTAACTAACCTTTGCCTCGTAATCAACTAATCATGGTCGGACCACCGGTACAGAGAAAAATGCAAAGCTGGACTCGTAAAATTAGTTTATTATAAGCCAAAGGTTGTTGTTGACCTGGCATTATTTACGTGGAACAACTTTTAAGACCGATATTAAGTCATGTCAATCCCCGTAAAATATATTTTTTAAAATGTATTGATTTGAAATCGATTTTCATGATTTTTTTTACTATTTCAGTAACGTTTTAATTTTTGCCTTGAATTCAATGCATATCGAATCTTTACTAACACTATATTTATAACCAAAAAAGTAGCAACAAATATATAATTGCCTAATAATTTTGCCAGTAAACGTGATAAATTTCAATCATGTATCTCTACGTAACCTGAACTGGACAGGTGGTTTATATTTTTTGTCAAATAGGATAATTTCAGGATTTCTTTGGGGCTAGCAGTGTACCAAAATGTATTTTTGCATACGTTATCCATTGTCTTATGAATTATTTTCAGATTTACATTTGACACTTTCTCTTTTTCATTTAAACATTACTTTGTACATAGTGAAACTTTCCCGTCATAAATTTTGCATAATACAGCACGTGACAATGTATTGTTTTTAATAACTTTTATTTAAAAAACTGTGGACTGATAATAACTACTGGCAGCAAAACTCATTGAAATTTTCTCGTGACATATTTCTGATACACGAGCAAGTCTCTGTGGTAGGGAACAGAAGCGCCAATCGACCCTCGATTTGCGTAAACTTTGTAGATATCCTTGGCTTTGCGATGAACGGTGGGAGGAGTGACGCATGTGGACGAATCGAGGGGAAACGTACTGTGATTGATTCTAGGGAATGAAACATTTTATATCCAAGATTATTCACTTTTAAGTTTTCACCATCAACTAATACGTTATCCACTTACAAGTGAACGCCTTTGGAATCAGAAATTTTTTCACGACCATTTTCTGGAGGTATAAGACATCGACCTAAGTGTGTGAACCTGAAAACAGTTAAAACAGAAATTACTATATAAGCATTAATTTATTGAAAAAGCAAATTTATCAGAAATTTTACCTCTTGTACATGTTCAAGTCCTGGTTAGTTGGCGTTTTGGGTTCGACCCCGTAAACGTGAATCATTGAGGGCAATATTTTGTCAAACGTCAATGGCACATTTGGTGGAGTTGTTACGTCTTCCGTTTCCCGAGATTCTTTTTCGATCGGCCAACCGACGGGTAGGTCGAGGGGTTCAAAGTCACTTTCCTCTCCATTGCTGCTGCTATCGGCACTGCTGGACGTGGACGAGGAAGTGGACGACTGTCCGGTTACTGATGGGTTTGTCGTTGCGGCCGAAGCACTGTATATTGACATTACTAAATCACTCTAGCCTCTTGTGCATTTTATAATCAGTTCCTGCTTTTTTATAATATAACGAAGCAGACTAAACTCACCCCAGTTCTTCTCGTCTTTTTCCAGGTCTCACTCGGACAGAGAACGGACTGAAGTCGGTGGTGAAATTTGGCATAAAGTCACGCACGGAATGACTCATCGTATAAGCGAACAATTCGCTCAGAACAGTAAACTCGAAAGGACGATAATACTCGAAGTAACTATCGAGGCTTTCATCGTCAGCCGGCTTCCGAATCACTTCCACGCGTTTCCCGAGTGCTTTCTCTCCTGAAAATCTAAAGGTGAGCATTTACTTCCATTTTTTTTTCATCGGCGCCCTATAAAATGAGTTTTGATGCAAAATTCACCTTGTTCACATGGCAAAGGAAGGTACTTGAGTACACGTCTGTCCCACCATCGTGTCAAACTACATTTAAAATCGTTAATTTTGAAATTAAGATATATTTCCTGATGCCTTCAGCATTTCTGAATAAAATCATTGATGCTATTGTAAGATCCTTCAGTCTTACCTGCCGTCCTCATCATCACTAAATTCATCGTCCGTTTGGTCTTTTGGCTTGGAATGATGCAAGTAGTAGTCGTTTAAGAGCTCCCAAATGGCCTGCCGGTTCTCCTTGGGCCGGTAAATGCCCAAAAATATGTTGATGGCATTCTGCTTGTCGGCATCGGAAAATGTATTCCTGATGTAGCGAGACAGAGTGTGCACTATGTCGCGAGACTGGGAGGTCCAAGGGGCCGTTTTGCGGTATGTTTTAATGCGGTGGACCAACTGGGAGCCACCGTACTGAAGGGCCAACGTGTCGCCGTGATCCTCGTAAAGCTCTTCCAGCATCCTAAAATTTCAATTTATAAGAAATCCAGGGCAAGACTAGGTTTATCGAGACTGAACGTTCAACCCCCCCACAAAATGATATTAAAGGGGAATCACACTTCATGACAAGTGGTTTTAAATGCTGTGTATTAGAATAAAATGTAGACATAAAATAATATTGGAATTAAGCTTGCCAGAATAAAATGAGAAATCACAATTATTATGCAAAAGATAGGCAGTACGTAACGTATTGCCTCAACTCAGGAATATCCGAAACGAAAAATCTCAGAATGTTTTAGCGCCATCTGTTAGTAATCAGAGGAAGGCCCAACATTGGTAATATTCAATTTTGGATTTACTTTCCTTCCATGCGATAATGCATAGAAGAAAAAAAATCTAAAATAAATTAGTCTTTACAATTATAATTTTAATTTGGCGTAAATTTCTTTGGGATTTCTGACTATTATACACTTACCGTAGTAAAACCTTTTGCGATAACATTGTCTGCCATCGTTGGCCGATATTTTTCATGAAATCGTAATGAAATCATGAAAATCTTTTATTCATGGGGAGCTTGCATCACATAACATTTGAAATTTTATCATAGTAACACGTTCTCTTCTTTCATTTAAACATCCCTTTGTACAAAGTGTGACATTCCCTTTAATTAGTCACTTACCTGACACAGTCGGAATCGAACTTCAGCGTCGGACTCTCCAACAGCCCAAAGGCATACAACTGTCAATAATACAAATCATTTGTTTCAAATGTTTAATATTTAAACAAGCTTATGTTAAGAAATGTTATTAAAATTAAAATATGTTAAATTAATAGCAAAAAAAAAATTCTTGAAATCAAGCAATCCGACATATTTTTTGTAGCCATTTTTGTTTTAAGAATTTCTAAAAAAAATATATATATTTCTAACAACTGTTTTAAATTCCATTACTTGAAATGCCAGTGCCACTTTTCCGACGGCGAATTGCGCAGTATTGGTCCTGTCCAAACAATCGACACAATTCACACGTATGACCCCAGTCTGTTGCAAATATTTTCCGGTTCTAACGCCCAGCAACTCTTGCCACCTGCAGTCAAATAGACACGACGATAAATACGATAATGCATTGGCTAGTCAACTGGTCTATAATAAGTATGTACACACTTGCGATCCTTTCGCAACTCGTGCGAAAGCAAGGGACCACGGGTGTGGAAAATTCCGGTCTTCGTAACGGAATTATAAGCAATGTCTGATAAGCGAGACAAAACGTTGGCCTCTTTGCTAAGTAATATTAAAACAAATCAACAGATTAAATAAAACACTGCTCTTAGCAGAGAAACCGACAGCTGCGTGTAGCAATGCAGTGAACATACGATTTGTTAGCCTTTGCCATGTCAAAGCCAATGTGAATTATTTGATGTTCAGGTGGAAGAAACATGTTCAAGTACTCGATGGTCCGTATAAACTCTGGTCTTAAGATACTTTCATGTTTCTTTTTCTCTCGTTTCTAGTTTTAGGGAGAAAAACAAGCTGCAGGCTAAAGTTTCAAAATGCAATGTCAAAAAAACTACAACGGACCTTGACTAGATTGAGAACTACGATAGGCGAGCCGTGACGATGGAATAACTGGTTGAAATGACGGCCGGCGGAGGTACAGAATGGATCCGCTCGTTCGACTGTCGGCAGTTAAACATGAGCAGAAACGTTAGTGAATTCATTTGTGGATTCCGTGTCTGGTGGGAAAATCGTTTGGTCACTTACAAATGATGGGCGGTTTAGGAACCATCTTGGAAATGTCCTGTGACCAATAAAACGGAATGGAGCCTCTAGTCTGTACGAAGGCTGAGAAGTGGCCAGAAGTGAGCGATGACAGCGAGGCATCGAACACGATCTGCTCAGTCTCCACTTCGTTGGCAACGTTCCCACGGGCAGTGGCACCCCGCTTCAGGAAGCGAGTGCCAGCGAATTTGCTGGAACGTCGGGCCACCAATGTCACGTAGATTGGCTTTCCATATAAACTGATGTTTGACTGTTCCACGAAGCCGTGGATCACTGGAAGGATCCAGTCGGTGTGGGATAACACCGGCTCCAACAGATACCAATTCCAGGTAAATTTTTTACAAAGTTTTGTGGAAATTCCCAAAACGTTTGCTTCTAAAATACCGATAGACAGCTTACAATAGTTGAATTAAGTTAGCAATATAGGTTTTTATTTTCCAAATATTCTCACCTGAAGGCCCTTTCTCAGTTTTCCCATTGATTATTTTCGTTTCGTTGTCCCGATCTGTTGTCTTGGGCAAATTTTCGTTTCCGTTGCCACTTGAATTCCCTTCACACGTCGGTGACGTTAGGTTGTATTGCAAAGTGTGAGTGAGATCGTACGAATAGCTAAAGTAAAAGTTGCTGGAAAGGTCTATGTTTTGAAACATCTTAACGTAGCGGGTCTCATCCGGGTGCTGTGAACGGTCATTGGGAATGTAGTTCATGGAGGTTTCTTCTACTTTGTAAATGGTGTGGTGTCCGATTAGTCCCACCCGACGACGTTTTGTT
Source organism: Proteroiulus fuscus (assembly GCA_034700285.1). NCBI lineage: Eukaryota > Metazoa > Arthropoda > Diplopoda > Julida > Blaniulidae > Proteroiulus > Proteroiulus fuscus. The sequence continues at coordinate 4,174 of JAQIXP010001591.1, read as the reverse complement.
ATTAGAATGATGTAGTAACCCTCCAGAAATCTAACAAGACCTGGCGTAAAGGAATGCAGGCTGATTAGCCATAGACTGCTAATGCTTGCAGTTAATCTAGGCATTAATGCCCTGCATTGGTCCTACCTAATATGCCGAATGCACACACAGTACGGATGAGGCCGGGCATTCCCTTCTGGCTCAATTTAGTCTTGTTGCCATTATCAACCATCGCCAGCAAATCTCGGATTTCCTGGTTCGTATATTCTACCTAAATAGGCATTGTTGTAATTTAGCTAGGAATTTTGTTGAGGTCTCATAACTGCTATTAAGGCTTGATTAGGTTGGTTATAATAATGTGCTGGCAAGGGCTATTCTCATTAAAAACCCCGGCCCTTACTTTCCCAATCTGCTGCCAGCATTTATTTACATGTAGATGTTAGCTAGCTCGACAGAAACATTTGCAAATACATGTAATGTTTTTACCCCATCATCAATAAGTTCCAAGTTGTCAGTCTGTGTCCGGTCAATGTTGAGCACTCGAAATTTGGTTTGGGTGTTGTTGGAGCCAACCAAATAAAATCGCTTTTATATAATAAATGGAAAACAGGCATGATGAATATAGATAACAGTTTATTAATTCCATTACAACAGTACACCAGCACACATGTAAGTGGCAGACCCCACACATTACCCCTTTGGTTTCATAGAGAATCATGCGTTGAATTCCTTTTATAATAAGTTTAAAGTCGTTTTTGTCTTCCATGTTGATGAAAATTATTTAGGTAAATACAGAGATTTTAGATATAACTGCACAGCACAATCATGTTCTTGTATTTCCCAAATATATGAGGCGCCGTTCGGAGAGATAATAATTGAAGGCGCCACTTTTGAACTGTTGAAAACACAAATGTTTTAACCATTACGTTATGAGTTTAAAAAAAATGTAACTTTAATGTAACTTAAATGTAAATTAACTTCCCTATCCTGAAGAGCTTTCGCTCCAATATGACGTGCCAAGCACGTGCAAATTGCATTTGATTTGCTGAAATATGCACGTGCACTGAGCCCCATTTTGGATCACAAACTTCGTCAGGACAATGCACCCTTTAAATACAAATTAAAATATTTAAGCTATGATACAAATAAGTTAAATCGTTTATATTTTAAAATTTAAGATTGATTTAATAACTTGCCCAAATTTAAAATGAATTGTAGGCGAAACCAGTGACGTGTTAAAGAACGAAGCATCGCCCAGTCTTGGTAGAAATTGCCATTGGCAATACAAATAAGAGACTTGACAGGGGCAAGGAAGGTAACGTCTTCGTAATTGTCGTTCATAAGAAATTCTACAAACATTCCGTTTTCTCTAAAGATCAGACTTTGGAGATTTTCTGAAAAAAAGATATTTGGTTAATTCCAACTAGGGACTGAAGAAACTGTAGCAGCAGGAGTCGAATGCCAACTTTCGTTGAGAAAAAAGGAAACTGAAGGGCGCCCATTGTGGAAACTACCTGTTGTGATTTCTCCCCTTCGGTTCTCGTTTTGAAACTAGGAGGAATTCCTCACAGGTGTGGCGAAATCGTAGCTGGCAAGTTGCAGGTCGCTGCTGGAGGTGAGAGCCAAAATAGCGTTTTTGAAAAGGCGAAGAGGGGAGATCGAGGAATTTTGCTGACCAGTGTCCATCTGCCGTTCTGTGTGTCGCGTCTATACTAAAACAACGGCTGCGTGGAATTACGTGTGAACTTTCGACAACAATGGGGTGCTCCGCATTTACGCTGTCGCTGGCCACTCTCAGCGGCGTTGCTGGCCTGGCTTTAGTGGCCATCGCTTTTGCCACCGATAACTGGACAGAAGTCAGGATTAATAGGGACAATATCAAGCAGAAATTAGCCACGAATCCCGATCCAGACATTGCCGAACAGTTGGAAACGGATAAGACTTTCTTCAGCAGGGATATTGGACTGTTTCGGGAATGCTTTCCCATGCATCGCCCCAGAAATTGTGAGTAAAATTGAAAACAATTTTTAGGAAATTCTAGCAAAAGTTTTGGTCATTTTGAACTGGATGAAATCAGACCCACATAACTTTCTAGTGAGAGAAGGCGAACATTTGAGGTTAGGCCTAACTAATTGCCATTTTCAAAATATGGCAGATGGTTGCGCTTTATAATGTGACCTAAAAATACTCGGTAATAAGCGCCAAAATATTTATATACAGTTTCATGGGTGAAATATTGCCTAATAATACGCTGGTATTATGATGTAATTCTTTTACGGAATTTTTTTTGAAAATATGGCTGAGAAAAGGAAATAATTAAGTAGCCGAGATCCGGGATGTATGTATCTGGTATAGCTATGCCTGTTTTAGAATGGAATGCCTTCGAAAAATTCCAATATGCTTAAGATCTTCGAAGCTTAAGATCCGACTTTCTTTGGTCCTCAATCCGCTATTTATATTGCAAATAATAATATAGGCCTATTATTTGTAATATTGTAGGCATACGATGATTTGATGCACTTGATATAGTGTTACCGTTTTCTGGAAAGTTTTTGCCTGGAGGTTTTCTCCACGTAAACTCTTTCGTCTTTCGTCAGTAAAGATGGCGGCGTTCTTTTTTTCTTTCTTAGGAGAATTGCAAATTGGCCAATTTAAAGTTGATGCAATGAATATTTGTGGGAGGACTTGAAAAAGACCTTGAAATCGTTAAAATATAATGCTTTATTTAGTCCATATGGTGTTAATTATCTTGCATGTATGAGGAAGAATTTCAAAATGTAACCTACTTTGTTTACATATTTCGATCATCAAAGTTCTGGCTTGTTCGCCATTCTAGTGTAATTAACATCAACTTCCTTAAATTTTTATTTGTTGGCAAGGTGGGCGAGTTCTTTGGACTGAGGAAAAAAGTCAGACGACATGTATACCCTGATACTTTTGCAAACAAAGTTTGTCTCAGCCATGCATGGTACAGGTGTGTGTGACAGTGGTCATCGAACGGCTATTTTTTCCTCCAAAATGTTTTGGCGCCAATTGCACCGCTCCAAGAGTTGTTATGGGTTATTTGCCCAAAAACATGGCTCCCTTATACTAATAATGGCCCACCCTACAAAACAACTTCTTGTCAGTTTTCATAAATGTTACCTACAAAGCTAGAAAAATTTCCGAATTGCTTTCAAAACGGGTTTGTGCTAAGGAATCTAAAAGGCTCGTAAAAATGGCGCAGGGAATACTCCTGTTCATTAATTTCGAGGTCGATTCAGTGATCACAGGCCTATGAAATTATTATTATTATTATTACAGCTGATGATGGATTTTACATGTATTTTAAAAAATACATGTAAAAATTAATTTAGGCCCTAAAATTAATTTAAATTTTTAGCTGTACCGGTAGTTATTTATTCTGAAAGGAACAGTCCCACTTTGTGACAAATGAATGTTAAAATTAAGATTATTAATAACTAAGAAGGGCAGTCTTATTAATAATTGCAGCTCACCGACCGTAATTTAGAAATCAGGATGTTTCCAAAAGAAATTGAGCCATTTTTATAGTAGTCCCCCACCCAGACAGAATGGCGCTGCTTGCAAGGAGGGTTCAAGTTGGCTTCCCTTTATTGCGATGGAATAGTTATGCTCATTCTCTGTTAAGCATTAAAACTTCAAGTGTATTACTAGAGGGATTGACAAAATGACTTCCAACATGGCTACCATCAACAATGGAGATTTTTGTCCACATTGGCATGTTTCAAAATTAATAACTATTGAATGGTTAATTATAGATTTAATTTCCAATATCTAAGCTCTTGTTTCCCCCCCCCCTCTTTCTTGAAAAAATGCTTGAGGTAAGGTGGGACTGTCCCATTAATCAAAATTAACGAAGCCCACCAAAGGTGGCATGACTTCTAGCAGACGATTCATATTTTCAGGTAATTTATGATCTATGAACTTTTCAAAATTAGCAATTTAGTGTGATGTCACATGAGTCCTTTATTATCAAGTGGAACATAAAATGCTAAAATTAGTCTATAGTCCACACTATATCACGAATCGTGTTACATGTATATAGCAAAGTTATAGGCCCTACATCTTTGTTAAAAAAAATGGGAAGAAAGAAGTTATAACAGGGTGTCTGGCCGTCTGGAAAACCTGGAAATGTCATGGAAATCAGTAGTGTCTGGAAATGTCAGGGAAATGT
>JAQIXP010001590.1:0-17762 GCA_034700285.1 Proteroiulus fuscus | reverse complement strand
TTCATAAAAATCAAACCCATCAATTTATGTTTAGCCATTATTGAGAAATTTTTATTTTTATTTAACATGGAAATTCCAATAGGAGCATGCATGCTCTCAAAAGTGTGGATAGCCACCTTAAAGCCACTATTTCATTCTTTGATTTAAAATCAACGATTTATAAAAATCATACATAATTTATATTAACCAATTAAAATCAAACCACACTGGTTTTTAGAATGCTAATTTATGTTGTAGACAATCTTTTCATGAGAAATATGATTTTATATATTTGTGCCTTCAATTATACTTTCATTGTATAACATAAAACAAAATAATAATGAGAAAAATTGAATGCAACAAGCAAATATAACATTTCACACTAAATATTGCACTTAGTTAACAATAAATTATGTCTGAATGCATTATACATTTGTTGTCTAACATTGTTGAATATTTGCAAAATTGATTAGCTTGCAAGGGATGGATTTTCTGGTATAAATGTTGAAGTGATGAATTACTCAGGCAAATATATTGGCATCGTTAGCAGTTAGTGGATATATGAAAATTACAAGGTGGCATGTGAGAAAAGCTTTATAGAGATTTTCTCTTATGTTTTCTATAATTACCTTTCGATCTTATTATATACACGAAGAGGAATTAAAAAAAAGGTTATGTTTTAATATAAGCATGTATGGGCAAGGCCTATTTCAACTGCTGCTGCTCACTGAATCCTCGTGGGAATAAATTTAATCATTTTTATAATACTGCCCATAATAATTCAAAAGTTCTAATGCTTAGAAAATCCTAATCTTTCGAAGCAATTACTTTTTATTTATGAACTTTAATAAGTTTCACAAAACGAATAAGTAATTAGATCCCCCGTGATAATTAAACGCCATCTGTGACTATGAATTACGTGTTACTTTTACCATACATTGTATATGGAAAATTATACGGTAAAAAATTGGCTTCATCTAAAACAACTGATGGATATAAATGGGAATTCCGTCAAAAATTTGTATTGCATAAATTAATAGTCTCCAAATGAATATATTTTTTAATACAAAAACATATTCAAAGGCCTTAGAAATGGAAATTTATTATTATTCAATAAATATATTTTTTTGAAAAAACTTGTTTTGGTGGCAAAATGAATCCACACTGGACATTTTCAATGGTTCAGTTAACTTTTTTAATTTCTAGGGCTTCAGAAAATTTAAATTTGCTCCAAAATGTTTCCCAAAATCTGTTTTTGGTTTAAATTTAAGCTTAGTTTAAACAGTAACTTAATTTTAGACCCTTCTGTCCATTTCCGTGCACAAATGCAAGAGGGCGCCAGTGGTATAGCCTAATTCGTGAATTCTCATAACATTTTATGTTCAATGACCTTATGGCCCTAATGGTAGTAATGGCAATAGACTTAATTAACACCCTGTATATATATATATACCCAACTTTATATCCTGAATTTTTTTTCACTTTATTTTTTTTTCTTTTTTGTGTTTATGTCTAAAACTCTGTTCTTTTCTTTTATAGCCTCCCAAAAAGACATTGTGGAATGGCAATCTGCTGGGCTATTACGTCGGCTATAAAATCTACGAGTCAACCGATCCTTACAAATACAAGACTGTGCCAATGAGTACGAATAAAGAAGAGGAACTGCTCATCGATAACCTGAAGAAACACACTAAATACAGCGTTGTAGTCCAAGCTTACAATCGAATGGGTAATGGACCATATTCGGATGAGATTGTAGCCCACACTTACGAGGACGGTAAGTGGCGCACAAACACTTATGTACAAATACATAATGGGCAGAAACTCTAATCTGCTTCATATGGTTTTTTTTTTCTCTTTTCTTTTCTTTTGGTCAATCGAGAGCTAATTATTTTTGACCACTTCATAATCAGTTATGGGCCTTGCCGCATATGGACGAATAGTCAACTTTAATACAAATATGTCGTAAAAATGACACTCTTAACTCAGATGAACTTAAGATAGGAAATCTGCTGCATTTAATGTCTTAAAAAGATTTTTTTTTTTTTTAGAAAAGTTATAGACAGGCAGCAGTTTGAAGGGCTGCAGGATTATGGCCGTTAATGGTATTACTCATACCTTAAAGGGAAAGTCCCACTTTGTACTACTTTGGAGCAATTGATATTTAAATTGCACACACTTACTAGATATGAATGGCTGTGACAATAATAATTGCAGTTTCCATATTGAAGAAATCACGACTTTTGCCAAATACATATTAGGCGCCATTTTTTCATAGATTTCGGCAGACACTGAAAGTTGGTGGCGCCCTCTAGGACATGCGTGTCTACGTGTTCCACGAGAGCCGGTGCATTTTATCCAGTAGAGGGCGCTACATACTGTCAGTAAAATGGCGCCTACTTGGGCTTTGCATTTATAACCAAATGCATGTATTATGGACATTTTATTAATTGATCGTTGGGCTCAAATTAAATTGCAATTCTCATGCTCTTCCTCGTACATCCCACTTCCTTCAAAGAGGAACTTTTCCTTTAACTTAGCTGTTAAATATGGAGTTTTAGGACATGAGTTTCCCTGATTGTTAGGTAGGCCTATATTTTTTTTTCCTTTTTCCTGAGTTTTCCAGGTATTCCATGTTGTGTAACAACCCTGTTTACGTCTATATCCCTTGTTACATGTGGTATTGTCAAGGCATAATTAAATAAACACGGTTTTAAATAATGCTGCAATTTCTATGCTAGTTAGCCAAGTTAGCCATTGAAATGTTGTAGTGTGTAAATTGGTGCATGTGTACACACTATATCCTCACCTTTCCATGAATAAAACATGGGTATAATTTACTCTCTGTTTGAACACACCCAGCATTCATATGAATACAAAAGCATTTATTGATCCCTAAAGATTTTCAAATATACTCTGATTATAGGGGCTGCCTCTCTTTACATTAAATATTTCAGTTTCCCTTCCGAATTAATCAGAAATTTACGATGAAAAATTTGTAACACGTACTGGAAAGCTAGCAAAGAATCGATTATATTCATATTCGAATAAAATGAAGCTAAATTTAATACCAGCTTAAGTGCAATAAATCACATTTTTTTCCTCCTCTAAATTCTTTACGATATAGGCAAGATTTCTTTAAGTTGCATGTATTTTTTTGGAGAAAATCTCATTTTAGTCATTGAGCCTAAAGTTGATATATTTTTGACAAAGTATGTATGAATGTTCTGCCAGTTTAAATACAAATCCTTGTAGACTTTGGACTGAAAATTCAAAATACCATACCATTTCCAAATTTCTAAGGTAACAAATTTCTGTTTTGAGTTTTTACATAAAAGATTTTAAAACTGTAATTATATCAAATTAAATTGCAAATTTCTGCAACATGTGAACTAATCTTTAGAAAGTTTTTTATCCTTTTTTTCCTTTTAATATACAAAAAAAATACTTTTCCCACGTGTTCAGAGTTTGTACCTTTATCATCTTTCAAAATTTTACCAAATTGCATAATAGTCCTTACATTACATGTCCATTTTTGCCATAAATTCTAATCTTAACATGGTGCCAACTAAGTCGTTTAAGCCCAAATATAAACTTTTTTAAGAAAATTATGATTTTTAATGACATTTTGGACAATTGAAATGTCGAGATCAAAAACCACATGATTCCATTATTGCTGAAAATTAGATATTTACATAAAATTGTTGCTAAACTGTTGCTCTATTCACTAAATCAATTAAGAGTTGGGGTAAGGGTATTTTGGGGTATTTTGAGTTGGGGTACTTTGAGGTAAGGTAAGTTGCTCATTTTAACCAATGAAGATGAAAATGTCAGAATCACTAAAATTAAAGTACAAAATTTTGGATAAAAAGTAGGCTTACTCAGATTTGGGTATAGAATTAAGTTGGACTAAAAACAAGTAAATTCTATTCGGTGGAACCAAAATTTTAAAGTGCATACCAAAGTGCAAGTTTCTGTCTTGGAAATTAACCTCAGAATTTTAAAATGACTAATTTTAATGCCATAAACCAGGATTTTCTTTAAATGCAATTTTCTCAAAGCAAGGACTCGTTGGCTTTTGATCTCAGCTCTTCAATTACTTTCATTTACTGAAAATGCCAGCAACGGCTCCAAATGTGCTAAAGACTTAGGCTTCAAAATAAGTTTTGAAAAATCGTGTGTTAATCTGACTTTTTACGACTGTCTGACTATGCAGAATCTATGTTTTTACATCAAATGCACACACATAATGGTTCCCCCACCCCAATTAGTAACAAGCAGTTTCAGAACCAGAGAAACTCTGCATCTTAAAGCAGTACCGGTATATTATTACAACTGACTTTCCCATGTTAACTTTAAACATCAAAAGTAAGGTATCAACCCTGATATTAATTAATAATGATCTCATAAGTATTTTTGGCACGAATTACCATTAGGGTCTCACTAAGTATAGAAAAAAAGTGTTTTTTACGAGTGGAGAAAATTACGAATGCAGCAACATGCATAAGCAAATGACACGATAAGTCAATTTATTTCAAATCTTTCATCCCATGCATGCAAGTAAGTTAATCAGTGGTTGTTTTTCCATATAGACCTAAACTTAACCATTGTACAGTAGGCCTACATGCAGATTATGGATTCACAGCCTCTCTGGAGCGCAGCAATGGCTCTGAAGAATGATCGAGAGCAACAAAATCCCACGGCACATATTACATTGTCACAGGCCTACACTTTTATGCTTTTCCCCAATGAATAATTGATTCAGTTAAGGTCCTCACAGGAGCCCAAGTTATCAAGTTAGAAACACAGTTAATTAACTGTTCATGTCCTTTTTCCATTACGTCGAAGCCGAGAATATTCTCATTTCGTTCTTCGATATAAAAGCAGGCATTGTCATAAATTTCCGAGGGTTTGCCTGGGCTAATTTATTACCAAATATGGTGTGGGCCAAAGCCCATAGACGAGTAGCAAAGTATGTCATAAACGAATGCCTTGTGTATTACAGTGCCAGACAAGCCTCCATTAGGACTACAGTGTTCGGCAGTTTCTTCGCAAAGTTTACTCGTAACGTGGGAGCCACCACCTACCAGCTCTCATAATGGCATCATCCAAGGATATAAAGTCTTGTATTTGCCAGTAAAAGAGGATTTTGGTAAGCTCTGTTTACTTATTTCTATCATGAAATGGCTATTGTAACGTGTACCCCCATACCCCCACACACCCCACTACCCTCCTATTTCAATCAATATGCACGAGGAATTGTATACATACAAATAAATGTTGCCCATAATACGTCCTTGTACGGCACCGATCTTAACTTCGTAGCAGCTTAACAGGACTGCACACTGAAAAAAGAAAAGAAAAATAATGTAGAAACTAGGAAACAGAGGGAATTAAGAAAAGACAGTTTTGTTAGGGAAAATGCAAGCAACTATCGATTTGCACGGTTTTATAGGCCCTACTGCAAAGCATCGAAGCAGCATAAACTATTAGATTAATGTCATATTTTAAAATATTTCATAGGATTACAGAAAACATTAGGCCTGCAGCGTACATGCGACCATTAAATCCATATCTTAAAGAGCAACCTTGATAGATTTACATATATTTAAGGAACAAATTACTTCTCATTATCCTGCATTCGTTTTGATGCAAGTGCAAGTGTTGCCAGTAATAAAATAATGTTATAATCTTCATAACAGCACCGAATATACCCTGTTCAATACAAGAGTTAATTGAAAACTCGCAGTAAAGCCCCATCTATAGTGAACAACTTTCAAATAGCATATTTATACTAAAACAAGATGACAGCCCATGTTAGCTGACATGGACTTATGGCGCCATCTATGATGAATACTTTCTAACTACGGTGCACAGAGCATGTACACTAATCATACTGTTTTCTTGATCAGTTATTAATCTGATCAGGACTTTGATCAGTTTAGGAAAGTACAGAAATGGTGCATTATGGGAGTACTTTAGAAAGTATTACAAATTGGCAAGAAATAAAAAAAAATCATGTATTCAAAAATTTTATGGAATGCAGTTTTACTGCAGCATGTTTTATAAAACTGTTAAAAATCCAACAAGCCCACTGAAATTTTATTGCAGTTCAACTGTAGGCTAATTTTTTCCAATGGTCCCCAATTCTACATTATGCGCTCGATTTTCTGCACTTTTAACATTCAGAAATTCAGCAATTTACTTATTCCCTAAAGGAATTTTGTCCAATACCTAATATATATTTTGAGATATTTTCCTCCTGGATTTTCTTGAGTTTCACTGTTGAAATTAGCTCGACTTATTGTTTAAATATACTAACAGTCACAATGAGATTGCTCACAATAAACCTAGAGACCCTATATACATGGGTTCATACATGCATGACAAAAGTTAAAAAGTATTTCTTCCTATTAATAGCACTATTATATGCATCTTGATAACAATTGAATGTTCGATGTGCCAGAGTATAGTGAATAAATCTGCCTTTAAGTCATTAATGAATGCACGTGTATTATAATCGCTCACTTTCAAATTACTGGGTTTGAAAGACATCATTATAGTGCAACCATGGTGACTAAATACAAGCATAGTTTTTGAATGGGTTTTGGCTTAGCACGTTTCATTAAATTGTTTTTGATGCACTTGCTCCTCGTTGCAGAAAGAAAGACTTGTAATGAACGTCATGTGGATTTGGCTGGGGCCCCACCATTGTATTATACACTAGCAAAATTTCATATTGGTTGTCATGGAAATCAAAAGCAACATTACACAACTGTCAGTGACAGTGCCTTTGGTTGGATTTAAATAAGAAGAAAATGTTAAATTGTATAGTAATACCAATGGACCTAAAAAAGTTCATCCACATACCATAACTGCATGGTTTTAAAACTTCACAGTTTTAAAATATATTAATTAATACTTTGGGATTTTTATATGATATACTTTTAAAAATCATCTTGTCCTATTTGCATATAAACTGTTCCCTATATGTAAAATTAAAAAAATAAAAACTTAACCATGTCTTAATTAATGTTAAAACACTTGCAATATTTTATATTGGTTAATTTAACATGGCTGCCAATGTGGATGATAAGCCTCTTGTCTGAATTATACACATTTGTTCTGACTTCTACACATTTGTACTGAATTTTACCCATTTTTTATTGAATTTAACCCAATTTAATTCTGAATTCTACATACTTTTACTGAATTTGCCACTTTTTTCACAGAATTTGACACATTTTTAAAGAATTTTACAAGTTTTTACTGAATTTTACCCACAATTTACTGAATTTAGATATTTTTACAGAATTGTTTATCCATTTGTACTGAATTTCTATATATATTTTTCTGAATTATTACAAAATTTGGCTGACACTTTACATATTTTTGCCTGACTTTATACATATTTTTTAAAATTATTTATTTTTAATTTTTAAACTTGTCATTTTAGCCAGTCAATATAAACAGCCTTTTTCGTAAATTTTACCTTAAATAGGTATACATAAACTATTATAAATTTTTAGCTGCTTTTGTTTTTGTACTCTACTTTTGTGAAATCAATGTTATTTACATTAATTTTTTGTACAATTTTTTTCACTTTAGTTATTTTAATTTGTTTTATTCATTAGGTAAGCAGCAACGACAATTTACCACCACGGTACTGGTACTTAGGACAAGCTTGGATGGACTGGAGAAATTTCAAAATTACAGTATTCGAGTATTGGCCTATACTGGAGTTGGCGATGGCAATGTCAGTGATCCAGTATTTTGCAGGACATTAGAAGATGGTGAGTATCTGTGAAATGTTATAACTGGCATACTTAACCGTGCCAAATTCAGTTATTTACCCTTTTCCTCCTTAACAGTACCAGGGGCACCGGCCGAAATAAAAGCATTGGCAATGTCTTCTGATGCCATTTTAATCACGTGGACACCACCCAAGCAGCCTAATGGAGTCATTACGAAATACACCGTATACATCAGAAGTGCGGGCATCAGTTCTGAGGTAATTGCCAAGTAAGCAATTTTTTATTAATCAGAATTAATTTTAGTTTTACAGTTTCCACATACGAATGACATTAATTATCTACAAAAATACTTAAGAAATATAGTTTCTAAAAGTCAAACTAGCCTAATGTACTGCTCAAATATTTGCCTCAAGTTGTCTTAAAAAGAACATGCTCAAGTGTTTACTGTTTTGGGAAATAAAATTTTTTTCAAAAAATATACTAATTTTAAAATATTATAATGACATAAAATATATTATTCTATGACTTTATTGATTAAATGTAATGATTTTTATGACTTTTCAAGATTTTTAGATAATTATTATTCACTAGACAGTTAATAATTTCAATTGCATAAAAACTTTGCCATCAAAAATAGATTTTGAAAAAAAAATCACTATTTACCATAAAATGATACTAGGAATCTGACCAAATCTATTACATCCTTGGATCAATTTCATGTGTTATTATGCAAAAGTGTGAACATCTTCATGAAAAACACACTAAAATTATGGCTTATGATAAAAAGTATGACTTTTTGTATTACCTATGCCGAAATGTGATCTTTTATGAGCGGATAGACACTGGTCATGAAGTATTCAAATTCCCTAGCACCACATGATCATCGCAAATAATTCCTGAAATTCTCAGGCTCTTTTTAATTACTTTAGCATGCAACAAGAAACATCGCTTCGTCCACTGTTAATCTTATCTTCGAAGCAAGAGGTTTACTCGAGAAAAGAATGTACGAATTTTGGGTTACTGCCTCATCGGATACTGGCGAAGGAGAAAGTACTAGAGTTGTGTCCCAATCACCAAAATCTTCAGGTAAATGCAAATTTTTCAGATTCTTCCTACAGTAATTCATGTATTGTTGAGCCTACAATGGCGGATCCAGGGAAGGAGGGGGGGGGTCGAGGGGGTCCGGACCCCCCTCCCCTTGGCTGACGAAAAGTGCAAATTTTCAAATACATCCCTAGAACCATCCTAAAATTTTAGTAATTTATAGCACATTTTTGAGTGTTTTTGATGAAAAGAGTCGCCTGCGGCGCAATATTCTGACAATTTTTGCAATTATATACAAAAAAACCATCAACTTTTATTCTGCTGTCCAAATTTTGAAGCAAATATTTTGGGTCGCCACCCCCTTCCCCTCCCGAAAAGGATTTCAGCTTGTGACCTTGATTCCTGAATTGACTATGTTTGTTAATTTGAATTAATTGTGGCATACCAGCATCAAGGGAGCAGCCAAAGGGGGGTTTTGGGGGTTCAAATCCCCCCCATGACCAACATTTTGCCTATTATAAACTCATGTTTTTTTTAAAAAAATTGCCAACATTTCGGGGATTTCTATCCCCAAATTCTCCTCCCCCCCCTTCAGTTTGTAAATCCTGGCTGCGCCCCTGGACAGCATGAGGAGGGGGGTTAAAGCCAAAAAATGTTTCAGTCCATTAAAAAAAATTATATGTTGGAACTCCCCCCCCCCCTTAAAAAATACTGGATCCGCTACTGGCCTACCAGAACTTGCCCCCTTCTTGGCAAGTTTCGAGGGATTTTTAGGGGCTTTCTTCAGTTAAGTTTGCATTAAAATTTCTTTTTAATTCCCCTTTCTCCACCCCAACATACGCATTTGATAATTATAACTTGTCACAATTTATGCATACCTCTCCCTCCCATATTTCCAAAGTCAGGAATAACCCCTTCCATCTCTACAACAAGTACACCTTGCCACAATTTAAGAAGACCCTTCTTCCCTATCCCCACGTCACAATTCAGGAATACCCATCCCTTTTTACAAATCATGCAAGAATACCCCTTTTATAGCTGCCGTCACTTGCAGACATTTTTTAATGAAATCATAGTCCTTCTCCCATTGCAAGCTTGCATCCCATAACAACTTAATTTATCATATCAACACTTCCTCTCCCTTCATTTAAACATCACCTTGCACAAAGTGGGACTTTCCCTTTAGTTTACGGACGAGCTCCAAGATCTAATTCACAACAAAATATTTAAATTATGATTTGAATTTTTTTAGTGGCAGCTCAGATAGCCTCTTTCTCCTCGGCCATCACTACGGCTTGGAAGCGAAATGTGGAGCTATCTTGCAGAAGTGTGGGAATTCCGGCTCCCAAACGAGTCTGGAAATTCGGGTAAGTGTTATTTATGCGCATATTTGAAAATGCGTGGGTTTGGATATCTTTTTTTTTTTTTTTTTTTACTGTTTTTGAAGAAACAGATCGGTTTGATTATACGACCACTGAACCTGCTATTCTTGGGTTGCCAGGTTCTTTGTGTGCATAAGTGAACTTTTTGGAGATGCGTAATAAAATGTAACAATGCATGAGCACGAAGCAGCGGTAGGTAAGCACGAGGCTTACTTTTAAAATCAATACTTTTGATTGTGGGATTATTCCAAAAACAATTTCAATGCAACGCACAGTGACAAATTTATGGGCATCCTGGCGCCATCCTTTAGATACTCTGGCAAGCTGAGAAGAAAACAAATCAATAATGTGAGGTGCACTCAAAGATGCTTGTTTTATGATGATTCGTGTGGAAAGGGCTGTGGACAGTTGCCGATGAGATTTGGACAATTTTTTTCAAAATAAGCAAACGAGAAGTTTGAAAAATTCGTAAAATCTAATGTTATGGTACGAGTTGTTTTTTAGTTTTTAGGAATCAGTGTATAGTGTGTAAATGTTTAGAAAATGATTAGTGTAATTCCTCGGCACTCTGCTTAAAGATTAGTCACTCCTGCATACATTATATACTAAGCATCAAGGGGCTGTTCAAGTATTACGTAACATAATTCCTTTTCTCTATAAGATATTGAATGACAGTAATTTTTCCATAACTTCCTTCAAAAACACACAAACTTTTGCCTGGCGTTGCAGGTCACTGGCAACCTGTCAATAACATTAAAGTATATAATCAAAATCAGACTTTTCATTTTAGACTGTTTTCCGAACCACTCTAAAGTCAAATGATCCACATTATTTTCTAAACTAGATAAAAGATTTTCTACATTTCCCTGACTTTCCATATTGCAGATCTCAAATTCTCGAGGGTGGCAGCAGATACGACATTCGGCCAAGCGGCATGCTAATTGTGCAGGATGTGCGCAATGAAGACAGCGGAAATTATTCCTGCGAAGTGGAGAACATTTATGGCAGTGACAGGACATTTTATCGAGTCACAGTTTACGGTGAGATTTCTTACTTTAAAAGGGAAAGTCTCACCTCATGACAAATTATTTTTAGATGATAGTCAATGAAAAGGGTGATATGAGAATGTTAAAGCAAAATTGTAGCCAGACTTACCATAAGAAATATTGCTGGTAAAATAACCTTAATTGCTGTAAAATAAATTTCAGTGGGAGCAGACCATGGTTCGATTTACCGGGGGGGTGGGTGGGTTCGACCCCCCTAGTAAAAAAAATTTATTAATGCCTGTCATTCAAAATAACTTGTCATGAGTTAAGACTTAAAGGCACTTTCCTGGAAGGCAACTGAGACTTCCCTTTAAACAAATTCGCCGATCAATGATATCCAAGAAATAAGTAGCTCGGTCTGCTACAATCTGGGAAACAGATTCCAATTTCGAAGAAATACTTATGTGGTTAATAATATAGCTAAACCCAATGAAAACATCCATTGACATAAAGTTGTATTTTGATCATGCAATAAACTGCCCTCTTTTCAAAAAAATATAATTTTTCTACAGGATTTTCTAGAGAATCTCATTATTCTCACCAAGCCTTCTTAGAAACAGTTTGCATTTTAAGCAATACCCTCGAGGAAAATCTCTGAAGTGTTTACATTGGTGTTTATGGATCAACATCATTTCCCATCCATTGTCTCGTTTACTATGATCTGAACTTTCCGAGAAAATATTTTAAAAAACATGAGATACACTCGTGTAATATTACTAAATTCCAGTTAGGCTTTTCGCTATTTGAAAAAAACACTCCAGAAGTTAACAGAAACCAATGAGATTATAAAAAAATTGCAAATAAAATTTCTTTTTCCAGCACCACCAGAAGCACCTGGCTTGTCAATACTGATGGTAAACTACACATCAGTTGTTTTGAAATTCACGCCGAAAAACGATGGTGGCAATAAAATTACTGGTAAAAAAACTTTGAAAATTATCATTATATGAAGAAGTGCATGAGAAATTAATAAATTCACTAATACATGTAATAAATTCTCACAGACTTATTTGTTTTATATTTTCAGGATATACCCTCAGCTACAAGAGAGAATTGGGTGAGTGGGACGAACTGCACATATCTTCGGACAAATATTCGTATGTTCTGGAGAACCTGAGCTGCGGCAGTCGTTACCAAATGTACGTCACTGCCGTAAACAGTGTAGGAACTGGGGAACCTGGGCCAATTGTGAAAGCCAATACCAAAGGAGCTGGTAAGTTTAAATGAAGATGGCCTATGCCAATGTTCCACCTTAGTCTAAGTTTGAGATAAAATTACCTGACCTAAGTAAAAGCAAACTTGATTCTAAGTTGGGTTAAAATACAGCAAGTATTTGAAAGAATATTACATACTTGAACATCACTAATGCAGTGTTTCTAAATAAAAATCTAAAAGTGCCTAATTTGCATGTCAGGCAGTTGACCTATAAGAAAACCAGCATTTTCTTTTTAAAAAATGTTTTCCTGACAGATATCCTAGTGTCAGAATCCCACATTTTTCTGTCTGACTTTTCATACCAAAATAAAATTCTAAGCATTTTAATTTTTGAAAGTCTAATTAATGCAACTCTTGTCTTCCTTTCAGCTCCTACAAAACCTCTGATGGAACACGTGTTAAAAGTGAATTCAACGTTCGTAATCTTGCTGCTCGAGGACTGGCCCGATCAGGGATGTCCCATCTTATACTTTGTAGTGCAATATACTCTTAAGGAGCCACTGGATTGGATATTAGTTTCCAACAACATTCAGCCTAGTGAAAAACAAATATTCATTTCTGGACTTTTACCAATGACTTGGTACATGCTTCACGTTGTTGCTCACAATGATGCGGGATCAACAGTGACAGATTACCATTTTTCAACGCTGACCAAAGATGGGGGTGAGTACATAAGTATTTTTCATGTATTATTAAGTTCAGAATATATTAAATCTTGTAAAAAGAAATGGAAAATTTGGATAAAAGGTCACTACTGATAAAAATATATAGATTGCAGATTGTTCATGTGTAATATAATATTTTGGGCATAATCTATGGTAAACTAAGCCAGAATTTTAACTCATATATACATCCTATTGTCTTTACTCTATAGGGATGATCTAGGCAATTTTTTAGATCCAAAATAACTCCGTGACATTTATCGGAAGCGTTTCTGTCAGGTAAAGATTACAAAAATTCAGAGGGAAGGCAAGGGAACAGAGAATACAAGCTTTTGAGAACACTTGCTAGTTAAATTAGTTTCCTAAAGCTTGAGAAATAATAAAGTCAATTACAAAATAATATAGTTATACAGACTGTTATACTAAAGATTATTAGGAAAGTTGTGAAATTTTGTGGAATGATATAATATGAAATTATATTAAACGAAATTAAAAAATGATAAAATGTCAGTTGTGTATACATTAGTATTTCTCTCATTTAAAAGGTAAGCCCACATTGAAAGTAGTATGTTGTATAGGAGGAGGAGGATCATGAAAAATTGGAAAATTCATGGAAATTTCAATTTGATAATGAGCCTACCAATCCTTAAATAAAATGTCCTGTCCTCTACTGGATAAGAGGCATCAGCTCTCATGAAACACGTATACATGCATGTCCTAGAGGGTGCCACCAACGGTTAGTGCCTGCTGAAATCTATGCAATTATTATTGTCACAGCCATTCATATCTAGTAAGTGTATACAAATTAAATATGACTGGTTACATACAAATGGGACTTTCCTTTTACAAATTAAAAATACCCTATAGACAGCGTTGGCAAAACACAATTTCAAAAGGAATCATAATTTGTTATTAAAACTTATATTATCTGTTCCCAAATATGTATACAGTTGACAAAACACCTACGAAAACGTCCATGCACCCGAAGCCTCCCACCTCGAGTCTAACCATTTACCTCTATAAATGAGTCTTATGTTAACAGAAATAATAGAATTATAGAATATTTTTAGCATATAAATAACAATGAAATATATACAACATATACAAGAGAAAACATATATCTGACAAGCATGACTTAAACATTCATTAAGACTAAATCGATGGATCTATATTTGGGAAACATTTCTTGATGTTCAATTAAGTTAGTCGAGGGCCCCCAAAGCTATAAGGCAAATGCACATTTGCCATTTTTATATATTGGGTGGGGTAATATACATCAGCAATAGATACATTGGCAATGTTTCCATTTCAAAATTGTTCTGATGTGTAAGCCCATTAATAATCTTCCTAGATAAACACGCAACATTTTTACAAATGCTTTGCCCCGCTAAATGCATTATCAAAAAATATGGCACAATAGCCCCATTTATTGTCATTATTTTCAACATTTATTTCCTAAGACTTATTGCACTTTAATAAAGTGCAATGGATTGCAAATAGATGGCACAAGTTGTTCGGATGCTCAAGAAGCATCGACCAGAAACACTATAAAGAAAGCCGAACTGCATTTTACAAGCTGCAGTTAGTAATCCATCTGGGAATTGGTCCCGATTCAAGCCCAAAGTTCAAATTTAAAACCAGAAATTTAAATTACAAATGCGAATTTAGGCATTATTAAAATTTCAGCAGTCCGCGGTTTCTACTGCTACGTACAACGAACATGGCCCCCCGAGTTAGCTTTTCAAGTGGTATAGGCCTATATAGTTACCGAACCTCGATATTCACATTAAAAAATTCATCTGTAATCCCAAAGACATTAAGTAGTTCTCCAGAAGCACTTTTCTTAATAAAATATTTAGGGAAAAAAGAATAATGTAAGCCTGCCTACCAAGGATAAGTAGATTCTGGTCCCGAGTAAACAAAAGAATAGTAAAAACCAATACCCAATTTCAACATGCTGTTGAAATTCATGGCATATTTTTTTTTTGAAAATGATATCAACCATGCGGTTTGGCTATTTTATAAGTTCAGTCAATACAACTTCTCTGCTGGAAACCTCGTAGCAAAGCTCGGATTTCAAGAATTTTAATGCAAAAATGAAAGCATTTCAATTCGGGATACACAATGCTCGTCATATTCAAAATTCAATTAAACTGATGCTGATAGCATGTTTTGGTTTCCAGCCGAGTACATGCAACTGCATTTTCATCACATTTTTCTGCTTCATTTTAAAAGAGTAATCTAATACCGGTACCCAGATTTTTCTAGGCCTACCAACCGATGCCATTCTTATAGGCAATTCTGCCACAAAAAAAATCTGATTGCTATTCCCATGAGATTTGTGCAGTTTCAGGTTTTTTTTCTGCCAAAAAAAAATAAGCCATATCATGGTAAACATAACGTCACGTGACATAATTGGCCCTAATGCATATTGTATCATTACATATTAATAAGTGTAGTTGACTTCACTTCGTGAATTATTGATGAAAAGAGTATGTGCTGAAGGACAATTGCCAAGAAATTGCATGTTTTTGAACGAGGGATAAAATCTCAGCATGTTGTTTGCTCAGATAATGTATCCACCCTGAATAAAAATCACGAATCATGCAAAAATCACGCTTTTTGATAGCGCAGAATAATGCTTTTAAGTATCATACCCTACAAATTAGGGAAATACATGCACATTTCTTTAGTGTTGCAAACATGAACACAATCAATGGAAATTAATTAAACAGTTGCCACTAAATCATATTAATATTATCCTTTATGACTGACATTTTTCCTCATTTTAAATTTTTAAGAAAAATGAATTAAGTTTCAAAAAGTTTCATTCTTTACAAATACATGGTTCATATAAAAACTTTCTCTATCCTATTGGAAATATTGGACATTTTTTAAATTTTATTTTTACATAATAGGAATCTGCAGAAATATTTTTTCCAAAATATAGGATTGTTATATATGAATTCTTAAACAAAAATACAAATATGGTATTTGTAGTAATTATATTCCCAAAAATATCGTAAAAATCAATAAAATGTAGGAAAATTTACAGTTTTACAGTGGTGTGGGCTATATATTTAAGTGTGAGTTGAATTTTTTAGGCATAAAATTCTTATTTGTTAAGTACTATTATTATTTTGAATGATCTGTCTAGATACATGAGCCACCGTAAAAATGTGAATTTTTAACAATTATATTAATTTAAACGAAATTTCGCAAAATTCCTATTATATGATAATAAACCCAGTCCCAATTTTAGGAAATTGTCAAATTAATGGAGCATAATTACAGAAAATACCTCTACCACTGTAACCTTTCCTGCATGGCAAGACATGGGTCGCACGAGGGTGAGTTCAACTTTCAAAATAATGATGAACTTGACCCCAACTTTAATATGTGACTATGTAATTTACTGAAAATAGGCATAAAATAACAATAAATTGTACAAATAATAAGCAAAATACAGTTACATGAAAAAAATATAGGAAATATAGGACTTCCATGACCCCTACAAAAATAAAGTCAGGACTTGCTTTCTTGAAAACTCCTTTTCCTGACTTTTGCCTAATATTTTCAAGAAAAAAAAGTATTCTGCATGCCTCGGCTAACGAGATAACATGTTTTTCCCCTTCTTTAGAGACCACTGAATCCTTTACTACATTTTAAATATATACAAGCTATTTTCTTACAAATGCACAGATATTGTAAAGGAATATCTTTGGCCCAATGTGAATTAAGTGGCTATGATTTCCATATTCAAATGATTGCAGAATGCATGTTGTCACCTTTAACGAAATTAATATAATTGAAGGATCTGACATATTGACTGATTCGACTTTATTAGCAATTTTCTTGAAAGTTCTTTAATATACAGCTAACTGCTATAACTGTCAGTTTGCACCTATCAATTCAATAAGTAGCATATACTGCATATTCAGAATTATTTTTCCCCTAACAGACTTTTTTGTATTTTATGCATGTAAATTTCATGATGGATAGGCTAAAGCCGCTTTGCATTTTTTTGAAGAAAAAAAACTGATACCATGTATGAATTCCTAAGTATCGTGCTTTGCATTTTGCATATATTTGAACATAGAATTTAGCAGCACACTGAATGCTGCCATAATATATGAAAATATTCTAGGGAAAATATCTATAGACAGGTTTTTCACAAACTTAAATGATTGTAGTTAGCTAACAGCAATGGATACATATTATTTCCTTTTAATTAAATTTTTAAGTTTAGGTTGGTTTAGTTAATGTAGAAACCTATATATTATCATTTGTTGTTAGTAACTTCATTTGCATATTTTGCCCTAATGTATATAATTGGTTATTAATCCGCTAAATGAAATGCATAAAATATCTAGTTAATTGCAATTGAGTTGCTGAACGAAAGTCAATCAAAACATTGCACCCTTTATTTTATTACGGTATCTCAAGTTAAAGGGAAAGTTCCACCTTGTAGCAAGTGAAATTTAACTTGTACACACTTACTAGATATGAATGACTGTGACAATTATATTATTTTTTGAAAATGAAACTTCAATTTTCCAAACGTTTTTGCTAATTATTTCATAAAAGAAGTATCACTTTGATCTTACCCTTACAGAAAATATCATGGTTATTACATGTTTTCAAACATGGTAAGAACATGGTTGTCAATGTTTTGTACAT
>JAQIXP010001589.1:0-17768 GCA_034700285.1 Proteroiulus fuscus | reverse complement strand
TTAAGCATTGTTGAGTCATGACATTCGTTTTGCACCAATGCATTATGGGCAGAGCATGCACAAAATCTGATTACGTCGTGCAAACAGCATGAAAGTGAGATTTTGCGTGAGCATTTCTTTCACGTTGTTTCGTCTGCTATATTTTAAACTTCTTTTATTAGTATTTAAAATAATATAATCATGATGTAAATATAAATAGTACCAATAATCATAGTTTTAAACAAGGATTTGTTTAAAAATAAGTAAATTTTTGCGTACATATTTCCTTTAAGATTATTAATAATAAAGAAGGGCAGTGTTGACTTAGTGATAATTGCTGTTCACCTACCGTAATTCAGAACTCATGATGTTTCCAAAGAAAAGAGGATAGGCGCCATTTTTATAATAGTCCTCCACCCAGGCAGAATGGCGCTGCGTGCAAGGGTGGTTCAAGTTGGCTTCACTTTATCGCTATGGAATAGTTATGTGGATTCTCTGTTACGCAAAAACTTGTACACCATCAAGTTTATTACTAGATGGTGCGCATGCCCAATTGACAAAATGACTTCTAACATGGCTACTATCAACCATCCAGACTTTTGTCCACATCAACATGTTTCAAAAGTAATAACTATAGAATGGTAATTGTAAATCTGATGCACTCTGGGTAATGAAATTATCTGCTTAATATCATTTTTGTCACTATAGTTTTCTCAATAAATAAAGTATCGAAATTTAGGAACTGAATGAATTCCCATTTGATCATTAGCATTTAGAAACTCCTAAGAGAACTAGGAAACTGCATATATTAAACCGGGGAAAAAATAGGCGTGAATCAATGCCATCTATTGAGAGCTACTGTAAATAATACATTCTAAAGAGTGACTAATTACATCACACACACACACACATATGTACTTTATGATAAAGTAGTCCCATACTTAAAAATTCCGATTATTAATATTACACTTGCGCATGAATACTCTCGAAAGAAATCTTTTGGTGAGAAGGCTGGTCTGTATAGTTACCCTCATTCCCAGTAGAGGAATATTTACACCATTCTTTTGCTTGGTTTCCCTAAAGAAACATGACTTTTTCGTCTTTTTTTTACCCATTTACTCTCGTATAAAAATAGCTAAAATGGTGTTGATTGCACCTGACCCAATAGATGTCCATCAGAAAACTCAAATCTCACAAACAACATATTCAAGGAGAATGTAAACAAAAATGGGCCTACTATGAATATACAGTATATATTATATATATTATATATATAAGAGTGCACTTCAGAAGTGTAGTGTCCTATATTATGATTGTGTAGCATAGCTTATGATGCTCAATGCAGTAAGTTTTCATATGTTATTTCTTGCATTTCATTATCAAAAGCATGTATTTCCGGCATGGGATATCTATCTGATTCAAGCAGTGATTAATATTCTTGACGTGTCTGCTCCCCCTTATATATCATGTAGCCAGATTCAAATCCCTTTACTGCTTATTTTGGTTCTTATTTCTGCAGTTATTGTGTCCCATGGCTGTACCGAGTGTCAGTAAAGAACCATAAAAAGTGTCCTAATGGCTGACAGTTCTCTCCATTTGTTATTGTTAAATGGAAGAATGTTGTATATTTCAGATTTTTAAATGGAAATGCTATAGTTAAAAATAAAACACAGATCGTGTTGCCATATAGCCCTTAAGTATTAATTATCTGTATGTAAATAATGCAGTTTCTGATGCCAAGAGACTGCCATTTATTTTTGTGTTACTAATTTGGTATTATGCATAATGTGTATATATATGTATCCATGTTTACATTTGTCTAAAATTGCACTAATTTTCACAATGCATTAACCTGTTAAAACTGTTGTCATGTCGTTTCTCTACTCCCATATCTGCATAGATAGTTTTACAAGCATATTTATGTTGTTTACATATTAAACATAGGCGCTAACAAGGCAGACATTTTATGTAAACAAGTGTTAGTATCAGTTTTGTCTAAAAAGTCGAGTATGAAATGTATAATTGTTTTGGGTAGCTGATGTACCCTGTATAATGCAATATATCGAAACCCCATCAAGTGATGTCATTTGTCAGACTTTATACACATGAAATGTAAGGACAGCCTATTTGAAGGTACTCCAAAGGGCACACTTGTAACATTAAGAAAGTAATGCATAAGGCACCGGTATAGACCTATATATATATACTGTAAATTATGACAGTTATTGTCAGTGTAACTATAGATTAATTTAGCCTTGGGCTTCTTTAGTTGAGATTATTGGATCGAGACATTCACCATTTTATAGCTTTTTATGATTTTCCTCTTCATTAAATGTTTAGCTAGTAGCCTAATCCTTTTTTAAGTACTTTCTATTTTCATTAGACATGCATGCACAATAATTTGCAGCTTTAAACGATTCAGCCATTTCTGTTTAATATATATGCATAGATTTATTGAGAATCAACTTCTGTATATATATGCCAAGTTCAAGTTTCCAGACTTCAATTTGGTAAGTCGGATTGAAATGTTGCAAATTGGATGAAAGCTTAATTTTGCTAAGGAGATAAAATTCGCCAGAATTAATGTTTGTGAATGTACTTGGTGGCTATTGGTGGAGTTTGATGTTAGATAAATAAATACTGTGAACCTCAGTAGGCATGCATATATGCACAGAAATTGACTAAAACCAGCATGGCCACAAGAAAAAAAGTGAAAATTGGAAGTTTGTAATTTAGAATGCAAAATATGTTGCCATTTTCTTGCTTTTTACCCATGGGTGGTCGGTGCAAATTTTAATTTGGGGGGAAGGGGGGGGGACTAATAATTAAATAGTTATGAAATATTACTTTACAAACTTGAAAATTGAACCTATTTAATATTTCATTTGAGGGGGGGGGAGGAACCTAAGCCCCTTAAAGTCCATAGCACCGACCACCTATATGTTTTTACTCGGCCTTGTAGTAATCGAATGTTGCACATAAGTATAAATTGAAGCTGCACACGTGTGCAAATGAAATGGAGCACGTGTTAGGCCTATCTGCACGCAGATATTCTTTTTTCTCTATAAACATTACCGGAGTTCTGTGCATATCCCGTATTATACAAAATTATCCATTTTTGTCAAAAAATAAAACTATACCTGCTACATTCTTCCTTGCTAGGTTAATTAAGTGTGTTAATTATATATATGGTTTATCTGCCATTATATTAATTGTTTATTAACTGCTTATTGCTGGTTAACTCATTTTTAAATGTGCATTTAAAGCTGCACTTATACTATAACCTATCCTAAATACATTTTTGTTCTAAAATAGGGCTGTAAAATGCACATGCCAATTACATTTGGTTTGCTGGAATATGCACATGCACTGAGTTTTAATGATGTAAAAGACTATTAATGAAATTGGCTTGTTTGTGGAAATAGTGGGGACAATTTCTGAAGGAGTTACTGTAGTTACATGTAAGTGTACTGCATGCGATTGTTGTAATATTATACATTTCAATGAAATGATTAACTTGGAAAAGGGAATATTGCAACAGGGTCATATACTTACTGAGCTTTGCTTTCTTTATTATGGAAGTGGTGAATGCACCTGCTTTTCATTATAAGTTCCCCGAAAATTGTGCATCTAGAAGCTTTCTTGAAATCAATTTTCTAAATTTAGTGTGAACCATGTGCATGATATCAGTATATTTTGTGAATATTTCAAGCAAGTATCAAATCATTTTCATGATACGCATATGGGTCCGTAATTCTTGTAATCTAGCCTCACATCTTATAGGATCCTTTCCATTTCTTTAAGTCATCCGTAAAGTTTTACATGGAATCTTATTACGTTTAAATCTTGAATTGTTTTCCGGAAAGAACAGTGGTCTTAGTTTAAAGATATATATAAAACACGTCTACAACTGATTGTCATTTGCTAAATAGAGGCACATGGGAGGCCTGTAAATGGTATTTACAGTTTGCCTTATATCTGAAAATATAGGCCTATATGGAATTGTACGAGATAATGGTTAAAATGCTTGCTTCAATGCGAAGGACGTGACTTGAGCACTGAATGACACTAAATTGGTGAAGAAATAAACCAGAAGGGATAAGAAAAATCCAATCGAATGGCAAATATTGAAGTATAAAGGGAACTTTATTTCTG
The DNA here is from genome assembly GCA_034700285.1 of Proteroiulus fuscus. Taxonomy (NCBI): domain Eukaryota; kingdom Metazoa; phylum Arthropoda; class Diplopoda; order Julida; family Blaniulidae; genus Proteroiulus; species Proteroiulus fuscus. The sequence continues at coordinate 13,634 of JAQIXP010001589.1, read as the reverse complement.
CATCTTTATAGTTTGCATGCTTTCTTATATGCTAAATGTATTCTCTTATATGGGCTGCATTTGCATGGTTTATATTCTCACCCAATATAGTGAGTAGAATTTGAGAATTTCATTAATGCCACGAATTTTGTCAGTATTGTAAAATAAATGTGAGGCATTTTCAACTAAATACGGCTCATATTTGAAGTATATGGAAGACAGCATGCAGAAGGGCTTTCACAGTGTAATGATATAATCACATTTGATAAAAATGCATTGCTTAGCTCTTATGTTCAAGTTTTTTTTATGGTCATAATGCATGCAATGCTACATTGTAGAACATAGTCACATGTAGGGGACCAGGGCTAGTTGACACAGTGCGAACAATTAAAACACTAAAAGTACTCAGTGGGATTATCTCATGGACATACTAATTGCCTGTAGGCCTAGGTATAATAAAGTTTGGGAAATTAGACATTGTTTTTAGCTATAAACTCAAAAAAACAATTTCTTACATGTTTATAAGGTATTTTTTTCATGGTAAAATCTGCTTCAATTTATGAAAATGTCATAATCATAGAAAGCTGAAATTGTGGAGTGTGAAAGTTAGCCATCTTTAGTTTACTGTTGTCCAAATAAACACATTACTGATGGGGTTGGTTGACAAGTGTCAAACCAGCACTCATTAACCCTATTTGTTAAAGAACATGAAAGAAAAATATTTCCTTATATAAAAGGATGTTAATTTCAAAGTTTTTATTATATTGGGAAAGAAAAACTGATCTCTGTATGCCTCATTTTAGATTAATAAAAGAACTTTAAAATAAAAAAAAAACAGATTAGGGACAAATTCTACCCAATGTAGGCCTAATATTGATGGCAGTAAAAATATTGAAATATTGGAAATTAATTTAATACCACACTGTAATAGGCCTACTGTAATATCTCATTTTTATATATTTCATTATAAAGCATATTTACAATCATTGTTCCTCTGTCTACCTACCCTGGGAGAAAAGTTGGTTGGCACATGTCAATATTCAATTTAAATAATTAATTAGAAAACTATTTAGAAGGATTTGCTCTAAAATAAATATGCTAGCCTACCATCCATAAATATGTAGACAATCATTAGGTATCAATAACAAATGTATAGGTACATTACTTGATTTTCTTTTGCTAAAATTAATTTAATGAAAACTGTCAACTATCCATTCCCCCATACTTTTTTAGTCATAATGTGTGCTATAATCAAGTTTAGAACAGACATATAAGAATAATAATGCTGATTAGCCCTAATGCATGTTATACTTTCCAATAATTTATTTTGTTGAACTGGGCTATTGGCAAGTACTACTTAACATAGTAAAACTTTTTTTTTTGATTCTCAACTTTTTGATGTGGGTTTCCTTTGGTGTATGGCCTTGGGCACTGCACTATATCCGGAAATCCTGATCCATTGGTGTTGGAAGGCTTGCACTTTTCATACGGTTAATTTGATTTCAGAAGTTGAAAATTGAACGGTGTTGGCAAACACCATTCTTTGCATTTTGGCTCAACATTTTTTTTTTCTTTAAAAATTCCATCGATAATTTCCACCCTTTCCTCCCTTCTTGCACTTTCTGAATACGAAATTGAGCGCGGGTAGGAATCCCTTATCCTTTGAATCCTTAGTGCCACTCCGATGGCGATCCTCGGAACCGAGAAAATGCATTATTCTACTTAAATAGCATGCATGCAGGGCTTTTGGAAAGGGCCTAGCTAGCTGCTCACTGCATTTGCATCGATTCCAACGTTTTTACAATCCCTAGTTTGCATTTTATTCGACTTTTTTGAACACTTTGAGGAAATTTATCTTTTTTTTCTTTACTATATTGCCTATATTATTATCTGATTTCTTTGCTGCATGTAAGGACGGCCTTTGCAATTTTATATTTTATCTGTATTCGTTGCAGGCTTTATGTGCAACATGACCTTTAAGCTGTTTGTTATAATTATTATATAATTGTAGTTATTTGATTATAAAAAAATAAGGCCTTAATGTATTCGTACAGGCTTGTAATGTTTAGACCTACTACATGTTTAAAATATGGAAAATCGTGTTCGGGTTCACTTGAAAATTATGTTCCACTCCTGAATTTATTTAGTAATTTTAAAAGTGCTTGTTTCTGCAGAAATACATGAAGTTGATCCATGTACTAAAATTCTGCAGGTTCAAATATTTAGGGACTGATGACCTTTTATGGGGTAATAGCATGCAGAAAGCAGTCTGATATTGCATAAATTTGCAGAAATGATAATGGGATAATTTTGAACATCAATAAATATCAATTTTAGGATCCACCCACCCCTGTTGTTGACGTCATCTTTTTTTTTTATAGCTATGAAATAATGAATGTTAGAACATTATAAATTAATATGTATTTCAGTTGTTCTATTAATAATTTCGATACGGAGTAGGTTATAAATGCATGGGCTGAATTTTAATTATGCTTTGATTACTAAAATTATTACGTCAATTCGGTGATGAAGGACCCCCCACGTGACACCTTATTGGTCAACTTTTGGCTATTTGACCCACCCACCTAAATGCAAACGTTATTTATGGAAGCCCCAAAGGTGACATGACGTCTAGCAGACGATTCTGATAAAGAGGTACTTTATGATCCATCCTCAAAATGTAAACCCATGTGACGTCACAATTACAGCAAAACTAGCAATTCAGTGTGATGTGTTATATAATAATTTTATTATAAATATTTTTATAATATTCTAGTCATAAAAGTTTGTATACGAGGAAACAATGTTTTTCATATGCTTCAAAAAATCTTTCTTTTTTAAGAAATTACATGTATTTGATTTCTTATAAAACGTGATCCATTTTGTAATATTGCTCAATGCATTTTAATTTTAGCCAATATTTTTCTGGGTTTTTGCTTCCTGGGGAATTCCATTCAAAATAATGTAAAATTTAACAATGGCTCATGATGCTTCAAGCAGGCTTATACTTTTGTAAGAAACTGAATTTGATAAAAATGCTTGTGGTCAGGTATTTAACAAAACTAGTACATTGTATTGTCCAAAGCATGTTAATCGCAATATTTCACGAATTCAAGGCTTTTTTTATTTTTGGAAAATTAACTCAGCGCGGATAACAAAATGGCTGCCGAAATTAAAAAACACTGTAGGCCTGTCAGTATAGATTTCTGCTCACATTTTCTCCCTGATGATTTTGTTTTTTAGAACTTGATGGGATCATGGGGACATTTTTAAGTTGTAATTTCTTGTGCGGTCCTTGTGTGTAAGATTCCCAAATTTCTTCTTGCGGAAGGAAATCACGTTACTGTTCATGCAGAAAAAAAAAGTGCAGCTGCTCTGGCCCTTGCAGCGTTGGTTTGTAGTAATAGTAGCAAATGGATGTAAATAGTAGTCTCGTAAAAAAAGATGTCTATTCCCATGACTCGTCTCTATTGACATTGCAGTCTTCTGGAAAGAGCTGGCATAACACCAACCAACGGAGGAAGATTGCTCATTGGCACATGCAAAAGACAAGCTGTCGTTAAGAGAACGTCTATGTGAAAACTATGGTGCAAGGGATCTATGCCTAAAAAGACATTTGCTTAAGCTGCGAGAACAATATGAATGGAGAGTACTTTTGTGTATATGAATATAGAGGAGGGGTGGGTCTGTAGGGGGGGGGGTATAGTGCCTCCCTATTTGAATGTATATTTCTATAGGGGGAAAACTAGGGACTTCCAATATAGACTAATATGCATGAGTAGTTGTGTGATGACGAACAATCCATGCATAAAACCATTGAAAATTTGGAAATAAATTTTAACGTTTCAGTTGACATCAATCTACCTTTGAAAGTTTACTAGCGAGATGTATCGTGTGCAACAATGCTTTATTTGTTGCAGAATATATTTTTTTCCCTCTTGAAATCATACATAAATTCATGAATCTTGCCCAATGCATTGGAAAAAATTTTCTTTCTTAATTATTAATTGACTATAACAATATTTATTTTCGTGTCCTAATCCGATGGTAAATAGCATTCAAATGGTTTTTCATTTGATAAATATTTAAATTGAACATTAGGTGCTTGTGCCTTGCTATTTTTAGAAAAGCAAAATGGGTAAGGGACTCTTTTTCCTTAGGATCAAATTTGCATTACATCAACATTTTGTTAGTGGTGGTTGCACCATTGATGGTTTATATATGTGATGTATTGCTGCCTGGTACCAGTATATGTACCATATATGTTGGTCCCAACATATCTCCATAATTTCCTATATGTTGGTTCATACATGCAAGCAACGAACATTAAAAAATAAATATATAGTGGAACCTAGCAAAAGAATGGTTTATATATCCCTCTGCTGGTGACGAGTTGAACTACACAGACACACCCTCTGTTTGCATTCTCACTAACTTTTCCTTTAAGGGTATCCATGTGTAAGTGCAGTTATAATGTTTAGTGTTTGTCGCCATTTTTTAAATCGGGGACTACTTTCCCATAGAGTATGTGCATGTGTGGGTGTAATTCGTCACTCTTTAGAATGTTTTCCTTACAGTTGCTCTCAATAGATGGCATTGGTGCACGTTTTTCTTTTGTTTGGCTTAGCTATTAAAATAGTTAAAAAAGTAATATCTATTGAACTTAAAAATGCATTTTTGGCAAATTTATATATTACCATATTACAAATATTTTTATTTTTTTTATTTATAAGCAAATATCCATGATGGGATTTTCAAGTTATCACAGTTACACCATCAGTTTCAAATATAATTTTTCAACATGCATTATATATATATACACAGACCTGGGATCACCAAAAGAAAAATTTTATATATTTGAGTGGGTAATAGGATGAAAAGAATCTCAATTCTCACAAATTTACACCCATTTTCATATTTATTTAATAAATAAAATTAGTTTCATTAATTGAACAAAATTTGAATAACGTCATGCAGACGTGCTCCTTTTCAGTATGAGTATTCCATATCAGTTTGAGCCAATCAGAGGCGACAAAAGATGTTGGAATGCTCTGCCTCATGACGTCTTTTACAGCTTCAACGCAAACTCCATTTTTTTTATTAAATTACTTGACAGAACTCAAGTGTGAAATTTTGGGGAATGCATTTCTTCTCATTGTCCATTGGTAAAATGTCTTAAGGTGAGGATCCACTTTAAGGGATCAAGATTTCAAGGTGGCCATGTTGGTAAAACGTAAATGATGGCTGAATTAAAATATTGTATGCATGGCTCGTTTTCAACAAGACTGTTATCATCTTTTTCTGTCACTTGACTTTTATATTTTAGTTTTTCAAAGTTTAAGATCCTTTGATGTCTTGAATGAATTAATTTAGCTTCTCGCCAGATTTACTTGGTGTGTGTATGTATACAGGCGATAAAGGTAGATAAAAAGAAATGAAAGGACTTGAGAGTAAAGCTTTTTGAGTTAAGGATTTTTATAATAGAAATTACTACTTTGTAGATCGATAAAAATGATTAAAATGAGAGCTTATATGGGTTGCACGTATGTCTTGATTTTAATCTGTTTTTCAACTGATGGATCTCTTATTATTTCATATTTAACTGCCACTTGTGACACGAGTGCTTCCAAGAGAATTAGTAATGTTCACTTTTTATCTCACAGTATTATCTTTCCAATTAGTTTCAGTTGGTTTTTTTTTTGCTGGTTTTGCTATGCTGCAACACACCTATGTCTCTGACACATGTTATATATTGTCTTAAGACATCATTATTTTGCTAAGTTTCTTAATTGTAAATCTAGTAATTTGTATTAACATTACTACAAACTTAACGAAAGATTTGTACTTGATTAGGCCTTATACCAAGATAATTATTTAAATTTGAAGGGAAACTATTGTATGTTCAATTCTCGATATATCCTTGATGAAACCTTTTATGGAGAATTTTTATCATTAAGAATTTAAGTAGGCCTACTTTAAGTTCTCAGATTAGTTTGTAGAAGCAGTGTTATAACTTTAAGGGTTTCAGTATAAAGTAATACTATAGTTTCATATTAATATTTTTATAAAATATTCCATATTTTACTACCTATAGCAGCTTAGAAATAAAACACAAAACAGGCTGTCATGTGCTAGTTAGAAGCACATTGTTACATGGTTACATGGTCTGAAACTGTAACGTTTTTGCTGTAGCTCGTAGCTACTGTCGTTTTGCTGCATGTGCAGGATCTCATTGCAAGGTAACAAATAAGCTTACCCACTTGTGATCTGTCTAAGTAGGTAGCACACCTAATGAGATCACAGAAAAATGGGGTTGGGTTATAACCTATGATGTACTTAAGACCTACTTGAGAACTGGAGCACAAAAGCACATGACCCAATCACAACTTAAAAATGTCTGTTATATGCAGATCTTATTAGTTAAATTCCTGGTCACTAGGTGGCAACTTTCTAACTTGTTACGCATAACTGATCACAGAAATTATCATTAATACAAATTGTATACTATTTAAAAAAAAATTGTATGGCGATAGAAAATATTGGATATAAAGTTAATGTGCAAATGGTCAAAGGCTTAAAGAAACAGAGAATGGAATGTCTTACCAGGAAACAGTTAGGACCCATTATTTGTTAACCATTATGGATTGTGGGTTATACAGAGTTCACTGTATTTAAAGTGAAAAAAAAGCTAAAATTCTTTCATTGACCGTGTGTTATATATAAGCCTATACTTTAAATAGATATTCGATGATAATAATATCCTAATGGGAATCTACTTTAATAGAGGAAAACATTTAGATTCTGGGGCATTGCATTGAATGGAAATTTAATGGCGCTTAGGCCAACGACCGAGGCAGAAAGGCAACTGCTGAAAATGACACTTTATCGTTGTCAAGTGCATGCATGGCAGAATAGAAAAAAAAAGCAGTTCACATTTCTACTCATTTTGAATGGGTTATCATTAAAGGGAAAAATCTCACATTGCAGTTATTTTTAAAATATCGACAATTGAAAATTCTTGGAAATTGAAATGTTAATTAACTGGAGTTACCATAATACCATTCCATATTTGGAAACAGAGTGATTTGGTAGAAAATAAATTTCATAAAAAGTGGCCATTTTCTCGTATTGTGGCGCCATATGTAAGTAGAGTTTTGCTACACAATTTTGCTGGTCTTGGTCATGTTGGTCAGTCTCCCTTTCAGTCATTGCACAAATAATATAATATACCTTAATAGCGATCTTTGTGCAATGCAACATTTAAAGTATTCATGAAATGTAACTGTTACTAGATGGCGCCAGTCATATCCTCATAATTTCCTCAAACAATTGTAAAATGTCACCTCTCTTGAATTTCTCGCTCTTCTGCTGAAAATATTAAAAGCATTGACCTGCTCGACTATTGTTTGTCTTTAGAGGGACAGTCCCACTTTGAAACAAGTTGATTTTAGGAATAAGAGCATGAAAAGTTTGGATAAACATGGAAATTGCAATTGGATTTGCATGAGCCTATACCGATCATTATAGAAAATGTTGAATATACGTAAATTTGGATGAAAATAGAAAGCCCAAATATGCTCCATTTTACTGACTGTGTGTAGCGCCTTCTATTGGAAAAAAGGCATCAGCCACATACACATCCTAGAGAGCGCCACCAAATGGCAATGCTTGCTGAAAGCTATGGAAAAATAGCGCCTAATATGTATTTTTGCAAACTTCATAATTTGTTCTTCAGTATATTGAAGAATTGCTGCAATTATTGCACAGCTATTCATATCTAAGTAAGTGTGTACAACTAAAAAATTACTTGTCACAAAGTGGGACTGTCCCTTTTAATTAAAAAAAACTTGTTTCAAGGTGAGACTACCCTGTAATATTTTAATGATATTCTTATATTTTGGGGGGAAAAGTGCCTGTATATCCTGAATAGGCAACTTAACATTTGAGTATGAGATATATATGCAAATGTTTAATCGGAAATTATTTTTTTCTGAAATTTTATTTAACAATTGAACACCGCCATCTTGGCTTTCTTTTTTTTTCACTCGTGATAATATGAAGGCATCGCTCATACATTTTTCACTATAAAATCAATAATTATAAATGAAAATATGGTTGAATGGTTTAGGGTTTGCTGCAATGGAGCTTTTCATAGTGGTCAATTTATAATAAATATATATTAGACTATTAAAGTGTAAGACTTTTGACCATATTTCAATTCTTTCATGAAATTTAAATGTACAGAATTCAATGTGAACATGCATTGAATGTGTCTCCATAATATTTTTAGGCACTCATAAGCTATTAAAATATTCATGAGCTGTTTGAGAGGGATGTAAGAATAGTGTCAAAATGGCCTCCGTCCATTTCATTCTTCTTATCGACCCACATATTATTATTACAGCTGTACATTTTATAAAGAGTAAAAAATGGTATATATGCACATGTGGTGAAGAAGACCATTGATATGAGATTGATCCTTTTTTTCTTAAAAATTGTTTCTTACTTCCTATATACTCCTTACGCTTAGCTAGACCTAAAATGTGATTTACGAGTATTTTGTGAAGAGATGCATGCCTCAAATCCGTTGAGGACTCCCTTTTGCCTTTTGTGCTTTATCCTGTGGCAAAAAAAGGAAAGAAAGTAACTTGTGAGATCAAAATCGACCGTTTTTTTGTCACTTCTCCATCTTTATTTTTACTATTGCATTTCATCACGTTTTATGTTAGGACTTCAAATGAGAAATTTTTTTCTATTTTGTGGTAATATTGAACAATGTCATTATTTGGAAATACGCGACATATTCTTGCTGCGTTTTGAAATTAAGATTAATGGGAATGATATGGGAATTTAAGAAAAAAATTTCAAGAGAGTTATTTTGTTTTTTATACTGCCAGAAATACAAATGATGCATTGCATGTACTTGAGAGTTAACAGTCAGTGTTAAATTTACGAAATGGTAAGGTTTACCATTGAAAATTCATATTTCTAAATGGGGAAATTACCTTCTTTTATAGGTCGAGGTGAACTGTGCTGTAGGTCTATACTGTATAGTTCTAAAATGGGAGCTCACACAAAAAACTTTTAATTAAGAAAATACATTAAGAATTTTGCGTCTTGTGAAAAATTGTTTTTCAATGGCATGATTGAGGAACAATGCACTGGATAGGATATTAGTCCTGAAACATTTTGGGTAAATCTTTTTCAAATCAGGAAGTTGTCCTGTATGTAAGTTTTTATTTAAATAATGTACAAATGAATAGATATAATGTATTTTAATAGACGTACACTATAGTTAATACAAAATAGATTTTAAAGTAATGCTATAGACCTTAAAAGTTTTGGTTAAAAAGTTGTGAAAAAATAGTTGTCATTTTAAGGACACGTTGTGACAACAGGGTGTCTGGCCGTCTGGAAAACCTTAAAATGTCATGGAAATTAGTATTGTCTGGAAATGTCAGGGAAATGTCATGGAAATTTAGTCTGCGTCTGGAAAATCTAAATAAAATTTAACTAAAATGGAAAATTAGGCACTATTGGTGATTTTTTTTAGCCCAATTTCACTTTTTTTTTAGCAAACAATTCGCCTGCGGCGCCATTTTCTGCAATTTTTTTGTTACCCTTCAGATTTTCGCCTGCAGGCCATGAAAAATATTTTTGGGTTGGGGAAAAAACTGGATTTTTGGGTGCGGCCCAGGTTAGTTGCCAAATATTGCAGGTTTAATTGCATATGTCAGTAAAATTGAGTTAAAAATCACTTTCATTTTGTCTGGAAATTTGTGAAAATTTGTCTGAAAAACCTGGAAATGTCATGGAAATTCGTTACTGGATTTGGCCAGACACCCTGTGACAAGTTATTTGGAACGTAAACTTTAGAATTCTGTCGTTATGACAAGTTATTTTGAATGTAAACTTCTAGAATTTTGTAACTGAATGCGAAAATATTAACAATTTGCAAAATATTTATAAAGGATATCCTGTATCAGGGCATAATTTTGTTAATATTTGAGTGCACCCATGTAGGCCTAGCCTATATCTTGATAACATTTATATGAGGTATATCTATCATATTCTTCTGATTATTATTAAATTAATATCTATCTCATCTGCTATCTATGCTTTGATGAAGTATTTATAATAAAGTATTCTTTCACATCTGCTGCACTTTCTGATTGGAGCACATTAATTTATCAGCTAAAACTTTTTAACGAAAATTGCTTTTCAATTTCATTTCTTTCATTTGTCAAGTCGACAGTGTGTTATTAAAAAGTAACATGCTTTCTATTTAATTTCAAACCATTAATCAAATGATCAGAAAAATGAGGAAATTAATCTATATTAAACTTTTGAATAATTTTTTTTTCTTTTTGCTTTAAGTGTCATCGTTGAATATATTTTTAAAGAGTTCCAGTATAGGATCGAGGAAAATTAATGTTATTAAATATATGGATTATTTCATCAAGATGAATAAGGGAATTTTATCATTATATCCATTGTTGAGCTACTCAAATGGATTCATTATGTAGAGCTGTGCAAAAAGTTTTTGGATTTGTTATTAGAAGTTTATAAAATGACAATTTCCCTCTAATCATTCAGCATCATTGGTGTATACATACCATAACCATGCATCTTAAATAAAATATTTTCTTTACTTGCACTAATATAATGTTGATACCATCATATACTGAATATACAGTATATATTCCTTTATGAATAACTATATCTATCTCTTTGCATTATTTTATGCTGGCTGCACAATGTCTTCGATATAATTTTAGTAATGCATATTTATGCTAACAGCTGTTTGGAGCATTTTTATATCTTGCCTTCAGGAAATTGCATTGTTTCATATTTACTTTTAAAAAATACTTTATGAATTAATATTATTTTAATTATATAATGCATGCACTTACTTATTGTTTAAGTAGAAGTATAAATAATGCAGTATAATTCAAATTCACGAATTCTGAGAAATTGTATTTTATATTTTCTACTATTTTTATTTCAGCATTATCTTGACTTTAATATTCCTTTTGCATTAAGAAATTGTTCAGAATTTATGGCTTTAGTCAATTTTTTTTCTTTCAAATCATGAATTTCATATAAAATCTTAAAGACGAACAGATATCGAAGAATATTAAATGGGTAAAATTGGAAAATCTGAATCCCCTTGTTATAGTCTTGTCAGAAAATTAAGTCAGAAAAAACTTTTAAGTCTCTTATCAAGGAAAACTATTGTCTCTTGTTAGGAAAAACATCTTTTGACAAAAAAAACTTGAGTCTTTATTTAGGGGAAGTCAGGGAGAACTATGTCTTGTGAAGGAAACTCAAGGAAAACTGTCTTGCTAAGGAAATTTTTTGAAACTTGAGTCTTGTTAAGGAAAATCAAGGAAAACTTGTTTTGTTAAATAAGTCCTTTGATACCTTAGTCTTGTCAAGGAAAATCAAAGAAAACGGAGTCTTGTCAAGGAAAATCAAGGAAAACTGTTTTGTTAAGGAAATCCTTTCAAACCTGAGTCGTCTTGTCAAGGAAAATCAAGTGAAACTGTTTTGACAAGGAAAGCCTGGGAAACCTGCATAAGTCATGTCAGAAAAAGTTTACTGAATATTGTCAGAGAAACTCACGGAAAACTGAATATTGTCATGCAAATTAAGTCAGAAAAAACTCGAGTCTCTTGTCAAATAAAACTGAGTCTGTTGTCAGAAAAGTTATGAAAAACTTAGTTTTGTTAGGAAAAGTCAGGGAAAACTTAGGAAGACTTGAGTTTTCTTGTAAGTTTACTGTTCACTGAATATTGTCAGAGAAACTCATGGAAAACTTAATCTTGTCATGCAAATTAAGTCAGAGAAAACTCGAGTCTCTTGTCAAATAAAACTGAGTCTGTTGTTAGACAAGTTATGAAAAACTTAGTTTTGTTAGGAAAAGTCAGGGAAAACTTAGGAAAATTTGAGTTTTCTTGTCAGAGGAAGTCAGGCATAACTGAATTTTTCGCCAGAAAAAGTCATGAGGAGAAAAACTGCTTTATAGTCAAGGAAAGTCAGGGAAAGAAATTTACAGAATTCTGCACGAACCCTGCAATATGTTTTCACCAATGAACCCAGTTGTGCATTTCACTGCATTTGTCATACACATACATTGGAAACCATTCATTTGTCATTTTGTTTTTGGTGAATTTTTAAAACTTATTAATCATAAGTTTAACTTTAATCTCGATGCATTCGTATTTTATTCGTCCATGATTATGACAAGCCTATACAGTTTTATTTGATTTATTTGAGCTTTTTCAGAATAGATCGATTTTGATGTAGAGATTTTGTTTTTACATCAGTGAAGATATTGTCTTTCTAAAAGGATCTATATGCTTTCATGTAGGGATATTTTGTATATTCTCAATTTACAACCACTTTAGTGAGAATTTCTTAGACCCTGCATGTTTGCCTAAATGTTATTAGTAAAATAGTTTAAAAATGTTGAGGCAATATTGGTTATTCATGCACGTAAACAAAAGTTTTATAAATTTGTAACGCATTCAACTAGAAATGACCCATATTGTTTCTGTGTTGATTTAGGACTTAAATGGTTTAAATCCATTTTTTTTTCTTTATGAGCTAAACAACTGAAACATAAAAATGTATGCATCTTTTTATTTTATTTTATATATATTTTTGTTTTCTTGTCTTATGTATTCCAATTTAATCTTGGTTTTTATTTGTTGAATCTTGGCAGTATCTGTATGTCTCTAGGCTGTAAATTCTTCAAAATGCTTAAGCCTACATTTCATCATTTTTTATTTTAAAAATTTGCATAAATTCATGAAACTGTAATCTAAAAGCCACGCAGCCTAAACTGGGTGCAATGAATCTGGGTGGAAATGAATCTTAAGCAAATACGAGTATAGATTTTATAACCGAAATATACATTTAAATTCAAAAGCAGTGGAGATTGTGAATACTAATTAAATGCAATTGTAATTTTTTTTAATATATATTTTATGAATGAATGGCTTATTTTAATTCATTATAAAAATCCATTAGTCATATTCCTAGCTTAATTCCAGGGTAAAATGAAAATTCATATAACATACCTTTAGAGCTGCACTTTTGAATAAAAACTTATAGGCTGAAATGCTTTATTATTGGACTTTAAGACGTTACATTTTTATCAATTTCGTAATTTCAATACATTTTTCTACGTTAAAGACGCATTGTGATGAGTAAATCGTGATAAATTATTCTTGAACATGAAAATGCACTCACTTTCATAAAGTGTTCATTTTCATTTCCGGGCTATGCTCATAGTTTTTAATTATTTTCTAAGCTAATGCATGAAGTCTATAGTCTTCGTTTTGTAAGTATTTTTATTTCTCTCTCTTAATTTTGGCGCATAGCCCCATGCATGCATGCTTTTGGATGAATTTCCATCACATATTTACAAGAATGCACTTTTGACTGTAATAAATATGGAGATGAAAGTCAATGAATTTTAGATAGGCTACCAGGATTCATACTGGCTTGGGAAGTCAGGGAAAACGAATTTTTTTCAGGGAAAGTCATACAGGTAGAGTGTTAATCAAACTTACCTTAAGGGGGCTGTCCACACTTTTAAAAAATGCATGCTCCTATGGGAATCTCCATGTTAACTAACGGTACATATT
>JAQIXP010001588.1:0-17771 GCA_034700285.1 Proteroiulus fuscus | reverse complement strand
GTTTATATTACATGAAACACGGGAGAAAAAATTTTACACGAAACTTCACCCTCGGTTGTGTGACGAAAGCCCTCGCTCACGCTCGGGACTTTCGTCACTCAACCTTGGGATTTCATTTCGTGTAAAATTTTTTCCCCGTATTTCATCTAATACATATTAGTTAAGGATTATGGTTGATCTAGCATTAATTATATAATTCACCTATTTTTTATTTACCATTCAGTGAACATTACATTTAACATGGTTTCTCCAGTTCGAAGGCATATCCATTTTAAAAATTGTAAATAGATCCTATTGTTATTTTGTAAAAGTGGTATGGCTTCATACCACCATTAATGACTCGTTGCAATTAATATATTAGGGATAAGTTTCTATTTTTAGCATTAAACCAGTAAACTTTTCCGACATTTTTGAGTGTCAATTCGCCATTAAAAATATTCTTAAGTCAAACTGCAAGTGAAAAACTATACTTCCTCAATTTAAAGTAAATCGATCCTTTCGAAAAAATGAGCTTACAATCGGCTGATTAAATCAATGCATCCTGAATCTTTCTAAACGGTATACATGCAATTTTTGAAGACTAAAAAAATTCATTGGGAATTAAACATGATGTTAAACACAACTTCAATTTCCAGGTTTAACTGGAAATGTAGCCTATTAAAAAATCATCTAATATTTATTTAAATTTCTGTTAAAAGGGAAGGTCCCTCCTCGTAAACAGTTCCTTTTAAAACAAGTAACATAAACAGTTGATATAATGTGTAATTAAAATTGTTACAAAACATACCATATAGAAAATATAGCTGCATGATTACAGAGCCTAATTTCGTACAAAATGCAGTTTACTGAAAGCTTAGGCCTATATATGCATAATTTGTCAACAGATTAATCATTTGCTGCTCTAATGGGAACGTGAGTATAGTATAGATGTCCGCCAATTTAAGAATTCCATATTAATTCATTTTGTATACCAGCATGCTTGTTAATCGTCTACAAAATATTCATATTTAATTTTCCTTAGACCTATCGTTTATTATCAATATAAACAGGCCTTAAAAATTTTATTTCAATGATGCCGGACTAACATTTGAATTTCAACTGCTCTTATAAACTTTTTGTTCTTTCACTTCAAAGTTCATAGTAATGAGGTGAGAATTTCCATTTAAGAATGCATGTGAGTTTCGTATTGACTGTTTGCAAATTGGATAATTTGGCAAGTGCGTGCAATAACTCCAGGTTCATAATTCATCGGCTAATGAACCGTTTTCAATCGATACCTTTCATTATTGTCAACTAAATGATAGGGTGTTATGATCGATTTGGTCAAATAGATGAAAAGTCAGCTAAGTAGGTGTGGCATACACGTAAGAGCAATGCACAACAAGTGAATGAAACGTGTCATTAGCAAGATACAATTGCATGTATAGAACAAATCTTTGCATTTAATATAGCTTAATTTACATCAACTTTTTATGAGAAATAATATCCAAGCCACAGGCAAGTAATACCTAATTTAAATATATATGCCTATGCAGACTGTAAAGAATGTATGTATGCAGTATTATATAAACAGTTACTTTTAAAATACATATAGTGATGTATACCTTATCTAGAATATAGGCCTATACTTTTAACTCTAAGCACGTTTTGCAGTTAAAAAGAACTCTTAAGAAACCTAACAAATGCACGGTCAAATAAAAAAATTCGAGCAATAACTGCTGTTATTATACGTATATAAAGAAAAATTAATTTCTTCAAGTCCTCTTCAATTATATCTCAATGTAGGTTATAGATTACATCCTTTCAAAAGATGAATTTGATTCAGGAGCTATGAAAAAAAATATAATTTCGACATCCATCTTTCTTGCTCATATTGAGTAAAGATGCGATTATCAGTCATGTGTAGGAACGATATATATATATATATATATATATATATGAAATTGGATTGGAAGGACTTTCTTTCCCTTTTAAATGAAAAATAAACATTTCAAAATATCTAAGTTTAATACTATATTTTTCATACTTATATTTAGCTTTCTTAAATGAAATATAAAGTATAATCCAAGGAAAGCAAGCACCCATTTTAGTTAATGTTAATAAATAGATACCTCAAATATACTCGGTTCCAATAATTTTTGGACCTGGGCCCGCCACCTAGTGTCAGTTTAATTAGATCGTTTGCAGTTGCCTTCCATTGGGGCTTCCATTGGCGCACGTCTGCTACTACGATCCTAATTTACAGTTTGTTGATTAGGATCTCGGTAACAAGACGAATCCTAACCTATACAGTCTGCCATGCCACATAAAGCAAGGGAAGGCAACTACAAATGGTCAAAATTAACTGGCGTTAGGTGGCGGATACAGGTCCAAAAATTATTAGCACCGAGTAGGCCTATAAAAAGTTTCGTGAATTAGAAGGTTAGCTCTCCAGCCAGGAGTCATAAGCCAAATCAACAATATGTGTTTACAGCAAGAAGTTATAGTTGACATTTATTGCACATTATACATTTTCTATACAGGGACCTATTATAGTTAAACGTTACAAATTCTTATGATGAGACTGTTTAAGTAATTCCAGAAATATCCATAATTCAGCTGGGGTCAATTCAAGTACAAATATTATAAGTTTATAACACTTCCACCCCCCACATACCCCCACCCCCAATTAGAATAAAATTAAAAATCAAAAGCTTTTTTATTATTTTGGAAAAGAACTACTATACACAGCAGATAACTTAGGCACACAGCTCATTTCCATACAACTAAGATGAGTACAATTTCCTCAGCATGCATACTAGTCTGAGTATACAAAATTGGATGGAACAGCATTAAAATTTTTATTTCCCCAATAACTACCACCCCAACCCCCTTGGGTGAAGATAATCAATCAAATAGGCATCGTTTATTAAATATATATATATGGCAACAATTTCCTGTCTGGAGCCAGCAATTTTTGTCAACAAAATTTATGGAAGTAATTTTTATTTTACCAAAGGCTTGTCACCCGTGTTGACAGAACACACTTCATTGGAAGGCATAGGCATTATAATATTAACCTACATTGGAAAATAGGCTCATTTTCCAAGAACTTGACAAATATATACATGCATGCCAAAGCAAAGGCAAAAAAACGAAGCAAATTTCCATGAAAAATCGTCCATGGAGTTCATCGTCCGTCCGTGACATGAAAACCAATAATAGATAACCCTATAGACTAAGATGTTTAGCTGAAAAACAATTTAATCCAAAGCAGCATTTGATTTGATATTAAATTAAATCCAAGGCAACATTTGAAATGATATTAAATTTAATATGGAAGCTTTTGAAAACTATAAATACCATTACACAAGTAGCAGAAAAAAATTCTTCCTTTATATATAAGGCAAGGATCAATTAAAGGGGAATTCTCGCTAATCAAAAATCCAAACCATTTAGCAAAATAACGCAAAATTGTAATCATTTGTGGATAATAGTTAATTAGTTAATATTATTGTTAATGTTAATTTGAGCAAAGTAATCCATTATATTACTTATCATAAAAATTGCCAACAAATAAAACTATCCCCATAACGTTGTTAATGGCAAATGTTTTTTTAACATCCTGCATTTTTTAAATATACCATGGGGTCGAATATTTATCTTGTTATTTTTGGTGGCTATTCAGTATATATGCAGATTATAAACTACTCTGCCGAAAAAACAAAAGGAAAAAGCAACATTTGAAACAACTTTCCCTTAATTTTTATTAATGATGTAATTCCCAGGACTTATTAGACAATAATGTCAAGGGCCTAATACAAATTAACGGGAAATCTCACATATTGTAGAAAGTGATGTTAAAATGAAAAAAAAGGATGGATGAGAAGTTCAATTTTTCTGTTATGCAAGCTTACAATGAATACAAGAGACAAGGATGAAGATCATGGATATTAAAATTAAAATAGTAACAACTGGAATTTTTAACTAATAGTCTATTCTCTGTATTTTGGAATAGCCTAAGTTTATTTATTTTTTCTGGGTGCATTATTGCATTGAAGGAAAGTGAAGCCAAAATTAAATCATGCCAATGATGAACATGTCTCCCATTCCTAATAGATGGCAAATTCAAATATTCCTCCCTTACAGAAATGTGACATATTATTTACATGCACATGTATTTCAAATCTAAGCATCACACTAGTTACATGTTGTTCAAATTAACACTCTGCCACCACTATGACAACATGGAAATGCTGTGTTTTTACCACGGTGTAGGTTTTTACATGTTTCTGATAACATAACAACTACAAGTTAGGCAATACATTTTTTAAACATATAATTTACATGTCAATTTGAACAATGCACCATTTCAATGTTTTCACTATGTCCCAGACTCCCAATGCATTATTTTCATGTACAAAAGATTGATAACCATGTTCTTACCATGTTTGAAAACATGTATAATCAACATGATATTTTCTGTAAGGGCTGATATCAGGCAATATGGCACTTGCCATTTTTTCACATAAAAATTGCTTACATTATGCACATTTCACATCATCCGATTGCGACGTCACTATAGAAACCCAAATGACCAAAAGGCAGGTTCACACCAAGGGCGGACACAGGGGGGGGGGATAATGGGGGCAATTGCATTCCCTCTTAGCCAGCAAATTTTGCTGTCCAGTATATATAGGCAGAGAATTAAAATGGCTGTCTCCTTCCGTAATATGTGATTGCCCCCCCCCTTCCCCCCCCTTAGCAAAATCCTGTATCCGCCCCTGATTCACACACTCACAGTACCAGTGCATTTATGTGTTAAGCTGTCAGTTCACCTTTAACAAAGCTCTGATTTATAAAATTATCTGTTTTAAGCTTTTGATAAATATACATACATACACTAAATCGTGCACACTGCAGACTCTCATAAAGATGTATGCATGCATGAAAATTCAACAGCACAATTTTAACTCGTTCAACATTTCATTCCTTATAGCATTGCATAAAAACTGTATCCAATAATATTGAAATACGCCTATGGCTACAAGTACAGAGTATTCCGAACTATCCTGCAATGTTATTTCATAGACCCTCTACTATTTCATTATAAGATCAAATATAGCTTCAGATAACATAAATTAAGTTTTCCAACAAGAATATCTGCAATATGAGTTTATAAAAACAGCATTACTCTAGAAAAAGAAAGAAAGTAATGTAAAAGATAGAAAAAGAAATATGGGTTGAACAAACGTTGCACAAAGCCTGCATATATATGCCAATATTAAACAATGCAGTTTCAATATTTTTGTTTTACAGAAACTAAAATTGTATGCTCTTGGTGAAAGAAAATATGAAAATTGAAAAAAGTAATAAATTGAAGTAGGCCTATGCACATACAGTGTATTAAAATACTATAAACATATATATATATATATATATATTCACACAGATTCGGGGTACATCAAACGTTCTAGCATAGGTATGCAGTTCAGACATACCATCTAGTATCTTCTAAATCTATTGTACAAATTATGTAATTATGGATCTCATGATTTTTGGAAACAGTAGAAAATATTAAATTGATTGCTTTGGGCTGACATTCGTCATTTCTTTGCCTAAAAGAAAAAACAGAATATATATATGCCCTATATATATATATACTATCTAGGTTATAACCTAGTTGAAGATCACTAAAACTGAAATCACTACTATAGTAACTTTTAATGATTTTTTGGGTCAACTGTTGTCAGAGTAAATCCCTATCGTCAATGATAGTGACAATAGTTTTATACACTGAAAATCACTATAGCGATTTTATTTTTAGTGATCTATAGGCCTATTGCTTTTCTACATTGGCATTCTTTTCCTTTCGAATCAAAACTGATTTGAGATCATATTTAAAAAATTGCTTGTTTGTGCAATTAATCTTTGGTATTAAGACTTCAGTCGTTTACATTTATATCGTCAGGTACAAGGTAAAATAGATTGCACGTGGCTCTTGATACTCTGCAACATGAAGATGTTATCTATATATGCCTAAATTTAGACCCCAGCCAAAATCTTACTCCTGGCCAATGTGATTCAATTTTCGTATAACTTATCAAACATGTTCTCGGAAATCCCAGGTTGCAACTCTGACTGTTTATCTATACTTTAGGCTTACATATATTTGCAAGTAAAAGCACAACCATCAGAAGCGATGGCTGGATGCCCTTTGGGCAAAGTTTGCATTCACAACAAGACAATCTACTTTCATCTATTTATTTCGAAAAAAAAAAGGCATTCGCATGGTATATATTCAACAAAAGGATGCTTTTTATGCTCCAATGCAATATTTTCTTCTGCAAATGTCAAGCAGCTTTTCACAAGTCTACAACTATAAGGCACCTTCTTCCCATGCAATTCCCACTAGCTCCAGGTGCCATACATGTCAGCTATCCAAGAACCCCATCATTACATCAAACCAATTCTATGGCAGAACTAGATGTAGTCAACTGATTTCTCAGCAAATACTATGTATACATACAAGCATATCGAGCTAATGTTCCAGCATGGAATACCCTACAGGCCATGCCATTTTCAAAGGGAATCAAACGTGAGTGACAATTTCAGAATATGTATACATACCAAATGATACAATTCATGCCAGAAGCATCATCGCATGCAATCACATTCACAAGTTAACGTGCACATTTCTAAAACTTGGCCACTATATAAGAGTGCAAATATTGCCCAAAGAAAGGTGAGTGCACAAATACATTGAATTCTTCAACAAAACTAAAATTTGCTCTTCACTTGCATGGCTTTTTTATAATCTTTGAATGAGAAACAATAAAAAACTGGACCTTAACTTCCCCTTAAAATCCCCCAGATATACCTGTAACGTGTTCCAAATTCCAGAATGCCAAGAAAAATGTAAGTTATGACATAAAAGTACAAAATATTTTTAATTTCCACAACTTCAAATTTTGAAACAATTATTATAAGAATAATGCCTGTATTTTTTGCAACAGCGATATTAATGCGGTAAATTGTCACTGCAACACATTTCACATTTTAAATGCATGCAGGTTTTTATTCCAGCGTGATGTTATGCAATGAAGCGTGGGTTAAGAAAACAGAAAACTTATTAATTTAAGGAAAATGAAATCACATTCTCCATCTTATTATAGTTGTGTCTCATCTAAAATGTTCCATTCTCCTTGCTATCAACGGTTCCAGAGGGAATCCAAGATGGCTATACTGACAACGACGATGTCTTACAGGTGATTTCATAATGATTTGGTCATATGGTGTGCCAAGAACTTACACTCAATAATTTAAAGGTGATGACGTCTGACAGTTGACTAATATTTGCAGGTATTTTATGATCTACTTCCAAATTAAAAACCCAGTTGACGTCACATTTGCAGCAAAACTACCAATTCAGGATGATGTCTCATAAGTCCTTTATCAGCAAAGTGGACCATTAAATGCTGAACTAAACTAAGACATAAAATCGCATGCCAGTTCACCTTTATGCAAGGACGTTTCCTATACACAGTAAAGCAAATTACTGCAATGCAAATGAAATTCCAGCATGCATTCAACAGCATTTATACTATTAGTATTTTGCTCATAAATGCTGAAACAGCAATTTTTTTCTTGGCAGTTGCACACATTTCCATGAATTTTTACACAACCAGAAGAACTTTTCATGTCTGGAAATTATCACATGTGGGATGGGGATTAAAGCCTTCATTCCCCACCCCCCTTCCTCCCTTCCTCCCTTCCTCGAACAGCTAAATTTTCCAGAAAACGAAACATTCTCAGTCACATTTTTCGAATACAAAATGCAAGAAACCCGCTTTTCAAGGAACACAAATTTGAAATTTCTAGGAGGTTCGAATACCATCTCCCAGATCTTCCCCACTCTCATGTCATGGTATCCAATTTTATGTATGCATGTAGTCCGTCCCCCCCCCCACCCCTCCCTCCTTCCTTTGAATTTTTTTTTAGAAATTACATGTTTTCCAATGCAAACAAAGATGGCTGAACTGACATAATAACTATATGAAAACAAAATTACTCAGAAGAATAAGCTCATTAGCCAAATGACATTACATTCAATTCAGCATGGATGCACGGATTAGATTATCCTATCTAGTTAAATGGATTAGAATGAGATGAATAGAACATAATTTATTCCTCAGTATAAAAAACATTCTTGCTTCAAGCATGCATGTAAGAAAACAACTAAGAGAAATTGATACAAAAAATGCAGATTTAAAGCAGCCACATTTTAGAATGCAAGTTAACATTAGGACTTTTAAGACCATTTTCTTTTGCCATAGCCATGTAATAGCAATTCCTTGCAGGCAAAAAACACGACAAAAATACTGTATAATATTTAAGGAAATAAAATGCAGGAAATAGCAAAAGAAACATCAAAAGCTGTAGGCCCGCTATATAGACTACCCAAATATTAAAAGAATTTTTCTTTAAAGACATTAACGTTAAAATGCAAAAGCTTTGCAAAGACATAATGCATTTCTTTTCTTTTGTTTTCTTTCAACCTTTTATATATGAGGGCTTTGGATGTGCACATAACATTGCTTAGTATGAGCCAGTATATACGTTCAGCATAAGCCTATATTGTGATGAAGGCACACATGAGAGAAATGTGGATGGTGTCATAAAAACTACGCCCATTTTAAAGCTTTATAGTTGTGCAAATATATACATACAATAATAAAATTTTAGTCTGCACCTTTCAAATGGCTTCAGATGCAGAAGAAATGTTTTACATAATCCAAAATCCACACAATCACAGACGTGCGTTACACATGGTGCAACCATTGGCATATACAGTTTAAGTCTTATAACATCTATATTAAACAAAAATATTAATTACTTATTAATATAAATAAAATTGATAAAAATGGCTAAGGTAATAAAATAGTAATTAAAAAGTGCGTTTTTAATTGTAAAGCAGATTTTTGCCATTTTTACCCACTGCTTATGTAAAAAAATCATCAGTAGCATTTCCATAAAAAATACATCATAATATATTGCTGGGGTCATATTTTTACATCAATTAAAAGTGAATATGCATGTGTGCAGGTTGCCCAATTACTTTTCAATGCGACCAAAAGCCACACCTTTAAAGCAACAGAGCAAGGCAAATTAAGGTGAATAAAAATTAGGCATCCGGATGTGAACATCTTGGTATGACAGCACTAAGACTATTTATAACATTTCTGGCATATGCATTATGTCAACTCTGCAGTGTTTCTGTGTGGCATACCAAGAACAGTAACTGTCATCACTGACATGACAAGACTGTGAAATCGGTTTCTACATATAGTAACACATACAGATTCCAACCTTTTAAGATAAGCATTCTCATTTAGTTAAATAAAATCATTTACAAAAACAGCAAGTTCACTTGTACACTTAAACTGTAATGATTATGCATGCTATATAAGTTTAAACAATTGCATTTTGAAGTAAACATTATTAATTCAAGCAAATTCACAATATGGTATAAGAATAGGAATTAACGAATATACATTTTGTAAGATGGAAGGCATGCACATCAGATGAATATATATATAGTAAATCCTATGCTCCTTTAAAAGCTTTCAATAAACATAAGACTAATTACTGCACTAAGCTTGAAGGCTTAATCATTTTAATTTAGAATTCTATATAGCTGAATCTCAAATACCGTGCATGAGCTTATTATTGCAATGCTAGTCAGTAGGCTATATAATGGCAAACAATCCGGTTTTTCCAGCAAACAAAAGTTGAGTGTTTACATTTTATAGCATCCCTATTGAAACATGCATCAACAGGCGTTTTCGTTTTTTCTGTTTTCCTCAAGGGTCAAATGGATTGTCTCTTTCATAGATAGACATTTAGAAAACAACAGAAGCTATGTTAAGAATTAATATATGGACGAGAAAGAACGGATATGTGATCGCAAATACACAAATTCCAGTACATGTATATTTACATTTATTTTTCGGATGTTGAAAGAATGATATAGTCAAACTTCCTTTTGTGAGCATAAATGAATCTCGGTTTCAACGAGAGTATTTTTAGTTCGAAGACTAGCTTACAATATCCTTACACCTTTAACACAACAATACATACAGAAAACAATATATATATCGATAAGTGAAATCTACTGCACTGCACTAGAAGGATTTAGCAAGGCAAAACTCACAGAAAACATCAAGCTGCACTATCCTATACATTTATACAGGAAGAGACTGTATATACTTTGATATTGCAAGTAATATTATATGTTTAAGCTTATATATTCCCCTTCTCTATCCAAAAATCCCTCCTTCTTTCCAACACATACTAAATAAAGACTTTCATATGAGAAAAAAATTGTAAACAGTTTACTACCCCATACAGTATGTTCAACATTTATCTATAATCCCCATGCCTCGATCCGAAGCATTTTTTATATATATGCACTTTGCATTAAAAGTTTGACATGACTCACGACATATAGGGATTAAAGTTGAGACTTAACTTATAGGCCCTATACTTTGTTTTACATCAATTTCATGTGCCATATGCATGCGACTAAACGAGATTATACCTTGGGTAAAGGAAATTATATAGTGCCTAAAATGTTTTATAAATTGCAAAAAAAAATCCCACTATGCATGATAAGTTACATATTCAGGCTGCTGGGTTCTCTTTGTTAAGCAAACATACAATGACTTACAGCCATATGTATAGTTGAGAATAAACGCTGAAAGTCTTGAATATATAATCATCATGGGTAACAGTAAACGATAAGACATGCCAAATTTAATTTTTGCTCATAGTAAAGAAATTATTTGATATAAAACATTGGTTAGTGACGTCACTTTAACTTTACCGTAGGCCTACATTAATATGCATGCCTGAATGTGTATACTAAGTAAAAATTTAGAAATAGGTATACAAAAGAAATTATTTACTGACTGTAATTAATACATAGATAACTTGTGGTTGATAAATTCATAATTAGCATACAGGCAATCTTGAATGAATTCATGATGCAATAAACCATTAGCCTAGGCCTATACTACTGCTACGCAAAAATAAACTACTATGGTTAAAATACAAGCAGGTCTATAGTCCATGAATTAAACTACACTCGCATGCATTAAATATCTAGCAGTGATTAAAAGCTAAAAACCATGCAAAGGCTATTTGTCTTTAAACTTTAAAGATTTTGCCATGAACTCTTGTAAACATTTGCATAAAACTTAACTACAATTTTAAATTAATACAATCGATTAAATGAAATTTTTCATTTTTGAATTTGTTTTTGCTTTTGCACTGCACTTCTGATTTTGAAGTCTAAAGTATTAAACTATGCGTTTACACCATTATATATCTTAGTTCTTTAATATATGCATAGCATGAGTTGAAGAAAATAAAATTAAAATTAACAGTGAGCCTTCTGTGCCAAGGAATCTTCAGCAGAGATTTAATGGATGCTACAAGTTTAATGATATTTTTCAAAGTACTCGTATAAAGAAATGAGAGTAGATTTTGCAGATATTTAATTATACTAGGCCTACAAGTATATTTCATGCAGCTGAATGAACATTCTGGCACATTTAGCAGCCCTGTGTTTTATTTCCATATGACTGGGAAATAAATATTGACAGTCTAACAAGAATATATTAGAAATCAAAGCCAAACATATTTTTATCATTAAATTAGCATTATACCATCATTCCAACAGGCTCATCTCTTTAGATTTCGTTTTTGGCAGACTTTATTTGTACACCCTATTTTATCCTGCTTTGTAACTATATAGTTAAGAATGAAACTATAGTAAGTGCATTTTCTTCATCAGATTTCTTAATTTTTCACGTTCAAGCCACTCGCTCAACTGATTCCAAAAGCAGGAAAAATAGATGAAGTGTGATTTTATTACACAGATTGTATAGCTAATCCTGTAGAGCAAAAATAAAAAGCATGCCCAGTACACCCCTGGGTATCCCTCACGTCCTGACAATTATGAATTCTAACCATTTGCTGTATCTGCAAATACTGCAATGTAGATTGAAGAAGTTACTTGTTTGCCTGTTGTTATTGAGATGGCTCACCCTGTATGCATAATCTTATTCTAAAAATGTCATGGCGCATGTGTACTGTGCATTACCATATTGTTTAAGTCCATCTAGAGTAGAAATTACACTCCGGTCAATTTCACTCTAGTCCACTTTGGGACCAAACAATATTGTCATTGAGAATCCATAGTCAGTCAAAATGCTATTGATAAAACATAGCCTACTACCAGAGTTTATATATTGCTTATGCATATTTAACCACAATACCCTATAAAACTAAATAATATAATTTTACCCATTAAATAACGGTAGTCGTTGGTGCCATATGCATGGGCGTGAACAGCGATAAACAATCAATGCGATCTAAGCCCACATACACACATTATCCTATTTCTTGAACGACTGAAAATTAGCATATTCATTATTATGTAAATTGGAGAATATCCTATCGATAAGCCTGTAATTGTAGACCAGCAAGAGCCTAAAATAAAAATATTCTGAAACGACATTGCCAACAGGGAAAACTGGATGAAGCATGCATTCATTACCCTTATATACCATCAACAACACATCCTATACATACCGCCCCGCGTGTATTACTCCCCTTATCCAACTGTCAAATACAGAAAATGTCCTTTCTTCAAAAATAATTTCATAACAACAATGGCCTTCTTTTACACATAGCTGTTCCCCGCCGTGACCCATTGTCTACCGGAAGCCGATCATAAGAATTCTCTGCGAGGAATGGATGGCAGAAAAATAATTATTCCTTGATTGAGTTGGAATGTTTATATCGATCATGATTTCCATTGAAATTGCACAAAATTACAGATATTACAAGCCCATAATGTGCACAGGTTTCACAAGCTAACCAAAACGCATATTCAGACAAAGCATATCTGCAATGTAGAAACAATGCCCTTTGTCACTACATAACTTCCTTTGGATGCTTGACTATCTCTGGTTAAATAAGGCAGGGATACAATCTGCTGGCAAAATATTCGCAACATCACAGACCTTAGCAAAATATGTCACTGCGAAGCTTCTGCTTTATTTTTTAGTTTGGATTTGCACACGCGTACGTGCTTAAATCTAGTTTAAAAATCTTCATAAAAATGGTGCATGGACTAGGCGAGAACAAGGGTACGTACGGTAATATTCCTTATACCTGCATGGCAGTGGAAAATTGCAAGTGATTTCTACAGATTATTAAAGATTAGACTTATATTGACAATTCAAATATATACATCATCTCAAAAAGCTGATTTTAACAACTCTACCATTAAAATATTGTAAAATGCATGCATTGCATAACTTTCATTGAAATTTTTGTGTGAAAATGCATTCTTGCATGATTTATGTAAATGTTAAGTTTGCGTAGGCCTAAGCATATTGGCAAAATTTTCTATCTATATTAAAATAAATGTAATTTATAGGCCAATAAATGTGGAAATAATCTATTATATAATCTGCTATTATATATGCAAAAGTTTGAAAGTTCAACGAGAAAACCAGACAAATTTTATGACTTATGGTGAAAAGGTTAACTTTGTGTGCCTTTTTTATTACCTTTGCCAAAGCATTACTTTGTATGACTATATCAAAACACCATTTATGTTCAAGTGGTCAAGATCATCCAATTATTTTGTTTCAATTAATTAATAGCACAATAGCTTTTTGAATTTTTTTCAAAGAAAAGTACATGTAATCCATATTAATATAAGATATTTATGACATTTTCTGTATTTAAAAATATTGAAAAACCAATTTTAGTAAACTAAGCTGACGCTTATCAAGTAGGCTTACAGTAAACAAGCAATTGAATTACAAATAAATGCCTATACGAGCGTATACCCATGTGGCTGCATGAGAGCACAGGTGTATGTATAACATGTTAGTATATAAGAGCTTGAAATCATGAACAACAGAGGGCGTTACCATATAAAATAATTCATTTTTCGCATTAGAATAAAAATAAATTAAATAAAATTGGCATATAGGCCTATTCAGGCATACAAATAACATTAACAATCGTATTTTGCACTTTTTCATCTTGTTTAAAAAGCATGTTTAAGGCTCCACAGCTGTCAATGCAAAACTGAGCAAAATAATTTAAGACCCACTGTAAAATTGATTTTTGTTTTCCATTAAATAGGAAGATTATTCGTGAATGCTGGTAGACAGCGTTCACTTCAGGCAATATATTATATAAAATGAATTAAATGAATCTGTTTCCGTTCTTATTACCATTAATATTTCATGAATTTATGAATATTCAAAAATTCATTCTTGCCAAGAATTAATAATAACGACTTGCTACTATAACAGAAGTGCCAATAGCAGAAGCAATACATGCATGGATATACAAATTAAGTCGGCAAACGTTGCAGTTAAAAAAATAAGGTACAAATTGAACAAATATTGGAGAAAAAATACAAAACTTCTTCATGTTACTTCAACATGCTTTATCGCGTGCTAAAACGTAATATTATAATGAATGAATTAATAATGAAAAATCAAGTAGCAACACATGGGCGTTATACCAAAACGACCATAAATCCAATGTTTGAGCTTATATATATTTTCTAAAATTCAAAAAAAAAAATATGCTGAGCATGTGACTAGCTATTTTAACGACTTTTGGAAATAATATGTTTGGGACATTTTTTAACTTATATAGCAATTTAAACATTTAATTATAAAAAAAGCAATGGCTTCCTGTTTTCCTAAAATTCCCCCATTATATAATTGCACAGTGCGTGCATACAATTATCATAGCTGGCTAATTAGTGGTAGATAATAATAATTAAATAATTAAACATAGAAAAGATAAATTAGGTCAATATTAACGATAGGTCTACTAGCCAACAAGTGGCTATTCAAGTTTTATCCTTAGCGTTTTTTGTCGTCTTATGAATGCCTAAATAATTGTTACTTGGAATAAACTAAAAATGCCATCAGGAAGCACACAAAAAATAATCTTATAATGAACAAAATATCATATACATAACAACGAAAATAAAATATTTAAAAACTTTAAATAACCAACATTTTTTTGAAAATTAAGACCTATAGAATTCATTTGGCTCTTAAATTTTGCTTTAAGAATTATCAAGAATGATCTATAGAACTTTCCAGGAACCGACATATAATTTACTATAGGGACAATTTGGATACACAGGAGGATTTTAAATTGGGGTAGTATGTCGTGGCATTACGTATAATTCAGTAGAATTTACCAAATTAGGGGTGTACGTGCTTGACGTCCAAAGTTTCGAAAAAAGAAAAAATCCCAAAATTCCAAAGTTCGTATCCGCCAATCACGGGGCTCATGCAATACTGCAAACTATTTCGGATCAAATTTAAGTGTTAATCACAGGCCTACTTGAAGTTTACCTCCATGTATAAATAAGCTTTCTCATTTAAAAACCGATTTTAAAGGAAATATGGCCATTTTTTTAGCTGGCTGCAGAAGCAATATCCGGTGTTGTGCATTCAAGTATAAAAATACCAATATATACCTATAAACTGCAAGCGACTGTCGTTAAAAAAAAGTTAATCAGTCTTAACAACAGAATTTAGCTCTTCGTAAATATAAATTACGGGTATTAAAAATTGTAGCTATGTATAGTGAAATTTACATTTTCAAAATGCAAATGCCATTCATTGATTGTAAATATTTTAAATTTTAATAGATAAAATATCAGGATTATAACTTAAGACCAATTAAATTCAGCACTTGATTAGAATGTTTGCAATTTGTTATAAATTTTCAGTAGTAGGCCTAACCCAAATGTTAGAAAAGTATAGCAAATAAAAGAACATTTTAAACATGCTTAAATTTGAAATGTATATGCCTAGGCCTATACATATATATATTTTATCAAAATTAACCATATTTAAAATATTTTTATTTTTACAGCTTTTTGATTATAGTGTTGCTTATACGCTCATTCATTGTTTCAATTCTAAGTGAGGCTCTAAACAGATTCTATATCGAGGACTAGATAATCAGCAATTAATTATTAACAATAAAATTGGTAATAAAAAATTAATAATATCATTGGGTCTATTCAGATGCACAGAGAAGGGGGAGGAGGGTTGAAGGGTTCAACTCCCATGACCAAAACAGCCTCTATGATAGCCTTGGGGGCTTTCGCCTCTCAAGTCCCCCCCCCCCACCATTTGGAAATCCTCGCTGCACCTCTGTGTCCATTGGATTGAATTGTTAATAATTCCATTTTGTGAATGTTTTTATTACCTGGGATAGCAATAGTATTAATGTTCTAGCTGTAGAATGTAAAGTACTAGATTTGATATTCGGCTTAATTCAACTTCATTTGAATAATAATCTAGAAAAGTATATACTATGTCTGCATGTTTAAAGGGAAACTTGCGGAAGCAAACGGTCATATTCAATTTAACTAGAGGTACCATCAGTGTATATATACATGCATTTTCGTCCTACCTGTTCCTCCAAACCGGGCGACGACGGTTAATAATCCCGCGAGGAATGTCCACAACCCTCCCACTGTGATTTTCATACTACCGTCAATTTAACGAAGATTAAACATGGATTAATTAGGGCGCACAATTAGCTCCTTCCCCAGGCTCCTTGGCATTAATCCTTTCCTGCGTTTTCAAAACGAAATCCAAAAACGTAAATGCGCGTTTTTACACCTTTTTAAGTAATCCCACTTGTAAGCCACTTTTCTACGCCCGACGCAAATATGTGATAACACCGAAAATAAAAACTGCACAACGATACTGATGATAATTAGACCAGGGGGAAGGAAGAAAACGCAACAAATCCGATGGTAGATATATACCTTTATATATATACTGATCGACAATGGTATAGATTGGAGTGATGATACAGCACTAATAAGAAGTCACCAAATAGTTGGTAGCAAAGGTAACTGAATTAAATTCGGGGTGAAGATATAAGATCCAAATCCTGTACGGTAAGAATATATTTCCAAATGGGACGTGGGCCTCAGATGACATCGTCACATGCGATGCCTACCGAGGCTGCAAACGCACTGGCGCCTAACTACATGACATGAGTGATACGACCCGTTATCATCCAGCCAAATTGAGAGGGCGACAAAAGACATTAAAAAAGAAGGAGAAAATATGATATACTGAAGAGGAGAGATGAGATGCTGAGCGGCCGATGCTCGGTACCGTCTAAAACATGCAGCAAAGCATTACATATTCTCATTCACCGGGAGCGGTAACAAAAGCATGACAAATGCACGCCATCCAGCGGTGGCTTTTTAAATCGAGTATTGGATAAGCATTCGAAATTGAGCGCTGGTTTTCGCAATTAAATACTTTAAGTTTAGTTATGCAATTATGCATAAAAGATTGATCTCAGCCAGGGCATGAGACCGTGTCGATGTCCTTATATAAAGGACCATGAAATAATTGCTGTAGATATTTCTCTCCTTATTTTGTAATTCTATACTGCAGTAAAACCTGCAAACGGGCTATTGGGTTCTAAGTTCAGTGAAATTGCATTCCATAAAGAAAAGAAATTCAAACTATTTTTCTGGAATGCATTCGATTTGATTGAACTTTTGTTTCATTAAAAGTTTTATCTGTAATCCAAAAGTCTGACTGAAGTTTTTAGTGCAATCCGCAAAGCACAATTAACCATGGGCACAGGAAAGGGGGGGGGCGGTGACCCCACCATGGAGTAGTCTCGGGGGGGCG
>JAQIXP010001587.1:0-17771 GCA_034700285.1 Proteroiulus fuscus | reverse complement strand
TGAGTCCTAATATTTTACACTAGTTAAGAATACATATGTACTAACACCCTGACAAATTTTGGTCCAAATATTTTGTGATCACTGGGGGACCACTGGTCGTTTTAAAATGGAATGACGCATAAAGCTAATATAGCCAATTTGATTGCTAAAATAGTGATAGCAAGTAAAAGATAGGCGTGCATCAATGCCATCTATCGAGGGCAACTGTAAAGAAAACATTCTAAAGATTGACCTATTACACCACAAACAAATGCTCTATGAAAAAGTAGTCCCCGACTTAAAAATTCCAACCGTTAATATTACACTATATAGGACATGAATACTCTCGTAAGAAAATTTTAGTGAAAAGGCAAACAGGGCGTGTCTGTGTAGTTCAACTCATCACCAGTAAAGGGATATTTAAACCGTTCTTTTGCTTGGTTTCACAATTTTAGCTGCATGCCTTTGCAAGGAATTTCCCACGTTTGGGATTTTTTTTTAAATTCAAATGTCATATTTTATCAATTGATACAACATTATACAGTTTCCATAATTTGCAGAATGTAGGCCCCAGTAAATGTTCAAAACCATATTAGGGCTATCTGGTTGTATACAATAACCCGCCTTGCAAATTGAACATAAATAAAAAAAATGATAAAAGCTGAAAATATATGAAACACGCTATTTTAGAAATATAAAACGCTCGAAGCAAAAGATACTGAGAAGAAAAATCGATAAGAAGTCATAATAAACCATATTTTCATGTATATATTATTATGTTGCATAATTTAATATAGGCCTAGGCCTACATTTAGATGCATAGGAAAAACTCAAGAAAAATTGTTTCTATAAATAGATTCTTAAGTTGCATGATTAGCAGCTATAATTACACTCAATTGCAGTTGTTTACCACATGGTTGAGGTTACCAACTAAATGGAATCATGAATGGACAAGTTATAATAACTCAGCTGTATTGGGGCAAACCAGAAATTTTGCCGTAAATAAATGCAAATTATGAAAAGCATTTACAATTATATTTGCATCTTTTTTTGTGGAAATGTGATTGCCATAGTACATGAAGGTTTTAGTACTAAGGAAATAAGTCTTTAATTAAATTAAGTAAAGCTTTCAGGCTTATTAAACATATATCCATTTATATATTTAGTAAATTAGTATATAGTCTTAAGTGCATGCATATATAATTAAGTTACGAAATGGTATATAATTTTGAGCAAAAACTACACTAGTATAAGCGTGCTTCTTAATTTCATAACAAAATTTCAGTTATAAAATACTAGATGTTAAAATACAGGTAATTTTGCCATACTTGTACCTGTACTTGTAGTGAGTGACGTCATCCCTATGGGCAATTAACTATAGCTATGTTAATCTGTCCATAGAAGTGACGTCACTCTTTACGCGTACAGGTACAAGTATCACATAAATACTTGTATTTTAAACTGGCTAATAATTATATCCCACATTTCTTTTGAATTTATCCATTTTGAAAATATGAAACTTGGTATCATTAACTTTGCTATATAAACTGAGACGTGTGATGAATCTAAATGTTAATTATTCAGAAATATTCTATATTTATTTATAAAGATATTTGAGACATGTTTTCTATTTGACTATTTAAAAGGAAGTTTAAGGAGCTGCTCCCATAATATATTTCAATGGCCTTGGGTAAAATTCCTTTTTAAATAATTTAATTACAGCAAATAAAAGAGATGACATAACGAACCATTTCAATCAGATGTCTGTCCTTCAACAATTGCATCACAAGCAATTAATTTGACACTGTTATTCGATGATAGCAAACTGCTAAATATATCAACAAAATAAAGTGAAGTTTAAGACATAATAACTTCAAGATGCATATATACAGTCATTATTAATTTCTGAAATTTATGAAAGTTCCCAAGGAAACACGAATATTTCTTTCATGAAATATATTTCTCACAAAACATTTCGTATTATCATATACATGTATTTACCAAAAATATTTATAGTATTAGAAGAATATTAAGAGTTTGTAAAATTTCGACAAAATATAATCTACAAAAAATATAAATTTTAATTGTGGCTCATGGGGAGAACTCAGCCCATAAAAAGTGGTAGGCCTACTTAAAAAATAAAATTTGCACAAAGAAGTTTTATTTTAGTGGTGATGGACTATTTTTGAAATACTGTACAGGCCTATTATTATTTTCAATGTGCTGTCAATATGAGCCACCATAAAAAGGATAATTTTTAAGCATTTTATATTATTTTGTATAATACTTAATTCACAAACAATAATACATGTACTGCCGTTTCTTTTTCAAAATGTTATGATTTTAACATATTTTTGTGAAATTACTTGCAAATAATGGCATAACCCACACACAATTTATAAAAACTGGTAAATCTGTTCCATGTTTTAGCTATAGGCCTACTGATTAGGCATCGGTCTCATAGAGAGAGTTAATTCTCTAAAGAAACTCTTACAGTGCAGATATCCAGTCAGGGTTTAAATTTAAACCTTGGTTTAAGTGCTAAACCTCAACTCAGTCCATGGTGAATCTCTATAGGTTTTCTACTAATCCTCAACTTAACAAAGCTAGGTTAAAGTGTATAGGGCCTACACTGTAAATCACTGTAAGTTAAGAAACTCTTTTTATTTAAAGAAAGTTAAAAACATCACAATGCTACCTTTACCCTTTCCTTTCCTATAGCAAAAATGTCCTCATTTAAACTCGCCCTTTAAAGCAGGCCTATACCGGTAACACCTTTTGATTTTTGCCATGTATAGAAAGGGTAAATGCAGATTAATGACAATAACAAGTGCGCATGCCCAAGGAAATAAGTTGCTAAAAGATTTGTTGGTCTTATGAGGAAATGTTAGGGGTGGAACACGTAGAAATTGGGGGTAAGTCATTTCAAAGGGGAAGAAAAAAAGACTTGAAAAATGAGGTTTTATGCTTCTAGTACAGGCAAGGGAGTGCTGACATCTATCAACTGCTGCCATGTTTTTTATTTTTTGGCATCTCCCAAATGCCACGTTCATTTTCATTCGTATATTGCATTTGACACCAATGTGGATATGACAACTCTGTATATCTAAATCTTAAGCTTATAGCAGAGATTCAAAGATTTACCTTCAACCAAGTTAATAGAAAAAAGTATGCCTATATAGAAATGAAAGTCAATTTTGGAATCCTAAATCACGTGATCATGAGGCATCACGTGATATTCCACAGCCATTTCATCTTAATGCAGCAATATATTGACGAAATAAAGTATGGAGCAAGATAGGTCTAATATGTGTTTAATTTACAAGGATTACCGGTCAAAACCTTAGTTTAACAATTATTAAGCCATGCACAGAACTTATTCTATTTAATCAAATTAGTTATTTGTAATTAGGCCTATTCTGATGTTACTCCAAAGTTTGACCTTCACACTGATTGCATTGCTTTAGCAGGCTACTATGTAAATGTTATATTTATGACTAGTTTGACTATCCCTGACTTTGGGGCAAACTCTTCCTTGAATTTCCCAACCCTAAAGTAGCCTATAAGAATCCCCCAATGGGGGTAATATGCTGAAGAGGCAGCTCACATCCGTAAACTTTTGATTGGTCAGATTGTTCAGAGGTTTGGCTGCTCTGAACAGTTTTGAAAGTTGTTTCAATTTTTCTCACATCTTCAAATAACAAAGTAAATGACAAAGGGACGAAAGGGGTTGCTAACATCAATTCGAATTTGTTTCCTGAAAATTCCAACGTATCCCATTTCACACGTCAAATGTGAATATTAATCTCTAGATAATTCAGAAAGATGTTAATTCTAAGAACCAAGTATTTGGAATGTATCTGCCTTCATATGACGTCACAGATCATTTGTGGCAAATGGTAGTAGACTAAGGTTTTCAGTCAAAATAAAATGCAATTTTAGTCGAGGTAAAATAAGTTTGTGCGCGACATGTGCCACCCCTTTTCCTTTTAGCCTCCTCTGAAGGCATTAACTAAATAATACTAAACAAACACCATCAAAATTGTTTAGTATTATTTAGTTAATGCCTTCAGAGGAGGATAAAAAGGAAAAAGGGGTGGCACATGTCGCGCACAAACTTATTTTGCCTCGACTATATAAACATCAGTTAAAGGTAAAATCCCACTTTGTAACAAGTGATATTTAAGTTGTTCACACTTAGGCTACTAGATATGTATGCTGTTATAATTGCAGCAAAGTTTCCATATTGAAGAAATCACAACGTTTGTCAAATACACTTTATTCACCTTTTACCATAATTTCAGCAGACATCACTGAAAGTTGGTGGCGCCCTCTAGGACATGCATGTCTACGTGTTTCATGAGAGCTGATGCTTTTTGTCTAGTTGAGGGTGCTGCACACCGTTAGTAAAAGGGTGCATAGGCTACTTATATACTTGGGCTTTGCATTTTCAAACAAATCCATATTCAGGACAGTTTATTTATCGATTGGTGGGCTCAAATCAAATTGTAATTTCCATGCACATTTTTCCTAATTTCTCATGGTCTTCCTCCTACGTATGTCAAAGTGGGACTTTCCCTTTAAGAGAGCAGCTAAAAGCACAATTTAAATTATAAAAATGAAAGCTTATAGGCCTACCAGAAAAAAAACGATGACCAATAAATGGAAATTGGGACATCAAATGCACGGTTCAAAGAATTCCAAAAGTTAAAATTTTGCCTTGACACAAACCTAAATATATACATTGTACATCTGCTTGCAATGGAAGATTGGTAAATGTTAGGCAGGTAGGCCTATTTGAATATAGGCCAATGTTAGCACAAGAATGTTGCATTAATAATGTTAAAACTTAAATGGATGATATCCAGCCAAATACAACTGCATGAGTCAGTTGAAAGAGAAATGTTTTCCAGTGTTAGGGTTATCATAGTTGTGATACAGTAACAGTACAAGTTATGCAAATGTAAACATGCTTTCTATTTCCGAATATCACAACAAAGGCAAAAACACTGTAGGCCTACCTGTAACAAAACCTTATCTTGACCAGGCCATGTCAACTGGCCTTGGGGACATTAAAAAAGTCACACAGCTAAAAATAATGTTTTTAAAACAGAGGTACCAGATTGTAACCTGTCATTAAAATTATACAATGAAAAAACTTTTGTTTACCCTTGTGTGTCCCAAGCTACTAAAGGTGAGCAATAGTTACTAGATAAGCAATCAGCTAGTAGACTTACAAAATAATTCCCACTTATTTAATGAATAGCCCTCGCACTTCCTCATCATGCCATCTATTGGCTGCAAAAAGCAACTCTGTTCACATATACATTCACAATATAGCAGGTTAATTTAAAATAGCCATGCAGTTATGGACCATCTTATCCTATGTCCTGTTGTCCAATCTGCCACCTGCAGGGTCATATTTACGATCTCCTTTGCATGGCTGACTGTATCCGCCATCAGGTGGCAGGTGGGTCAAAGCAAAACTCTTATTAATGTATTGTTTTTTTAGCATATACACAGTAGGCCACCTGCCAATTAAGAAGTGTACCTCAACTATACATAAACCAATATATATTCCAAAACGTTATTAACCCTTGCTCGTACAAATACAAAGAGGTCCAGCCACCTATACACTTGTGTTTAGCATATAACAGTTCTAATTTGTCACATGAATCTCACATGAATCAAAAAGTAAATGTTTGTTTGTGTACAGTTACCATATCCCTTCACGAGTTTAGTAAACAAGGTATATGACATCGTCTATGAAATCAACAAACAAGTAGGCTATATCAGAAGCGCCCTCTGGCATCAAAACAGGAAACTAGATCTGTAATCCTGGTTGCTAGTGTAGATTAATTAAGAATTACGCCTCATATAATAAATTATTAAAACCTGCAGGACAATTCGGCCATTTTGTTATTTGTATATATTAGACAGTATAGGCCTAGTATTCAGAATGTTTAAAGGGGAACACAGTAAGCATAAACAGTCCAGATATGCTTTTTTGTGTGTGTATTACTCATCTTAAACATTTGCCCTTATCTTACACTTTTAATAGGCATATAAATAATATTTCCAGAATAATCAGAAAATTAATGTATTAGGATCTATACACTTTTGCCCCATTGGGAACTGAACGAGGGATCAATAACGCATTATAGACAGAGTGGTTTATCCCTATTATCTTATGCATACGGAAAAAAATAGGGAAAAAAAATATGAGAAAAATACATTTATAGTATCAAAGAGAAAAACCGCATTTTCATACAGCTTCATATAAATTGAATTATTAGGTCACGCAGAACATGCATTTTGTCAGTTTAGGTAAGTTTTTTTTGTATAAAAGTACCATTTAAATAAAAGACAAGAAAACATGTTGATAACAACTATAGTTTTTCAGCAAGATGAAACCATATAGTAAAAATGAATTATTTATTATTATTTATTAGGAAAAAAATGAATTTACTAGACTGACTACATATTAGTTATGGTCCAGATAATTTGAAAAATGTTAAATTTGCAAATTTTTTTCGAAAGTATTTTTTTAAATTTTGCAGTAATAATAATAAATAACAGTGCATGTATATTCAAGCCTGCATGTCATATGAACAGTGTTACGATAAACTGATACTATCGGCCTATGCATAAATAATGCTTAGTCCGTACAAACCTTTGGCTCATAGTAAGCCAACTACCGGTATACATTTTCCTGACTAAGATTTTGACAGTCAAGGCTACATTTATTTGGATTTGTTGGAAGAGGCACTGCACTGAGCCCATTTCGGAACAAAAATTTTGGGAAGTTTGCACCTTTGAAAAAAAGCTGGAATAGGAGTTGAAATTGCAAGAGTCAAGGGTATAGTTTCTGAACTAATGGACCACCCTTAATTTGAGGAAAATAACATATATTATATAACATATTATTTATAAATAGTTTTATTTTACTATTTAGAATAAATAAATAATTATTTGTACAGGTCACTAAGATAATGTAGATTGCATTTCCTTCTAAAAAAAAATAAGATTAAAAAGCTGTGCTTATACACAGGTGCTCTTCTGCCTTACCCCCACCTCCCAAATCCAGCCCCAGCTTTCCATAAAAAATAAGAAATGGATTACTATAAAGGAGTCATTATTTCATTTCTTGTATGTTCATATAAACTAAGAGGTTGGTCACATGACTTGATTACTAATGATGTTCATTAATCTTATGTTTGACTTGGTCATGCTGTTAGAAATTTTTTTTCTGCCTCACAGAAAAAACACGACAGCCAACAAAAAACACCATTTTTTTGTGCAAGCAGGGCCCATGTCAAAATCGTTGAAATCATACATATATATATATTCATAAAAAAAACTAATTTTTCTTCCACAAAGAAAACAACGACAAGACCCTCAAGGAGGTCAAACTACCTAGGAGGTATACTTGGACCCTAAGAGCAATTCCAAAGCACAGGCCTTTTGAACAACAAATTTCATTGCATTAAAAAAGTTTAATGAAAATCTGACATTTGAAATCGAGGCTAACGCATGCACCTATAGGTCACTATAAATGCAAATTTTAAAAATGTGAAGAGATTAGTAACGGCTATCCGAGTAATTGGGTCAGCCTATGATGGTGACTCTTTATTCTCTCCAACACCACCACTATGAATACTTACTAAAAGTTTTACAAAAGGTTTAATAGTGAGTATATACATTCAGGTTTTCAGATCAACCCAAAAAGCCTGCAGTGCCAAATATGCTTTAAAACAAAGTGCAATTGCGCATATATATATTTCAAAGGGTTGATTAATGATACAATG
The DNA here is from genome assembly GCA_034700285.1 of Proteroiulus fuscus. NCBI lineage: Eukaryota > Metazoa > Arthropoda > Diplopoda > Julida > Blaniulidae > Proteroiulus > Proteroiulus fuscus. The sequence goes on along the minus strand of JAQIXP010001587.1, from coordinate 9,984 downwards.
TGGTTAGTGCATTCATAGTTTATAATTAATATTGTCCGAGCTGTCACATAACAACGCTATTATCTATTTATGATCATTATTTCTAAAACAGAAGAACAGTGGCTGATGAGCTGCTGAATTTATGCATAATAATGTTATAATGTATTGACATTGTCGCAAATGCATACAAACAAGTAGGCCTAAAATAAAACGACCATTAAAGTAAAACTTTATAGGACTAGGCCTACATGATTAAAAAAAATATTTTGGTATACTAAAATCATTGTACTGAATTACAGGGAATGGTAAAACCTGTTACGCCGCACTGGTTTAACCTTGTATTCATACACAAATACTTATTACCATATCATTTCTTTCATGAAAATGAGGCGCGCCCTCTGTAGGTTTACACATTCAAAAATTATAAAGCAAATGTAATTTGAACTTTGTTATATATAAAGCATAAGCCAATTTTTTTAAACAATGTTCCCCTTTTAAAAGTAAAGCGCCATCTGTGTTCAACGTATTTCAACTAGTTTATTGTACTAAAATAGCGGCCATCTTAATTGCTATAGATGCATGGCGCCATCTTTGATGAATAGGTAATGTTTCCTACCAAATTGGCCAAAATATTTTTGAATAGTGCATTATGGGAAAACGCTTTGAATGGGGAGTATTGGATGTGATTTTTCATTTAGTAGGCAAACTGGGCGTGACATTCTCAATGAATTTTGTTTTCAAAGCCATGCAAGTGCATCAAATACTTTGACAAATTTGGCTCACCTAACTATTGATTTGTATAACTCAATTCAACACAAGTATCGCTAATATATTGTTCAAATAATATTCCTCTTAAAAAGTCAAGAAGGGCATTCAACCAGCAGAGCAAAATTCTGCAACTTGGCGGCCATCTTGGATTTTATGACACATGTAGTATAGGCCTACACAAGCCTAACATAGATGAATGTTTAACAGGTCTACTAAAACTGACATCAGAAACATGTTTTTCTTAGGATTTCAACCTTTCATACCCATTTGCATTTAACTTACAAGCTGGGAATTTTTTTTTTTCAACGACAAAATTGTGCAACCCGAATCCACAACAAAATAGGATTGGAAGAATTCAACACTACAGTTTTTGAGAATTAAAATAGAACGTGGCAGAAGAAATTCAAAAATTCATATTTTTGAAAAACCTGTTCGTTCAACCAGGATAGGCCTAGTACTGTACTGACCTTTTCAAATCTGACACAAACAGTCCTAAGCACTTTTCAAATTTGGACCGACATCATGCAAGAACAATCAAAATATTTGCAAGTATGGCATGTCATTCTTTACCAAAAATTAAAAAATGTCCCTTAACAATTTCACCAATGTGCACGCACCTATACCAAACTTTCACTTTTCACCTCCAAGACCTCGACATTCAGTCAGCTGGCATCAGTCCAATTTGAATTAAAAAAGATGCTTGTAAAAGTACTTATACATAATGAATAAATCATCAGGAGCTAAAAAAAAAACGAAAAATCTAGGAGGAAAAAAAAACCGATTTTCAGCATCTATAATCTTCTCATGAATGTTATCCCAAAAAAATGGCGTCTAATACATGGTTAGTATGACGCTCTAGCCTTGGGGGGTCCATGTAAGTAATCCCATATAGCCAATGAGCAAACTGCAGCTTCGGCAATTGAATCCTTGACAAGAAAACAGTTTCACATTGGAAGATTTCAGACTGTAGGAGGAAAATGCGACCATATTTCACTTCAAAAATACTTCAGAAAGAATCCCCCTTGCGCAAAAATGAAGAGAAAAAAATGGAAATAAAAATGCCTATCTTTTTTCATTTTTCTGCTTCTTTTCATTCTTGACTGGTCACTGCGCATGCTCAATTCAACAAAGAAAAGTACATATTTGAGTTAGGCCTTACAAGCCAGCGCCAAGTGTGACAAATACAAAAGAGTAAAAAAAAGCCAGTGACAAAAGGGAGGAAAACATTGGTGTTAATTAAAAAAAGATGGCCGCCACTTATAATTGGTGTACTAATTTCATTTTCAGGAAAAATGCAAATGTTTTCAGCACATTAACAAAAGGGGGACAATAATTCCACTGCGCTGATTCCAGTAATAGTAGAATTGCACGATGTCATATAGGAAAGGGTTATGCGTTCATTTTGTCCCTAGAGGGCGGGTCCTGCTTTATACATTATTATTATGGGACTTATAATTCTCATTTGACAGAGTACACGAGCCACGAACTTAACCAACAGGGAAACAAATAATAAAAGCAAACAACATGCAAAACCCGTTACTTCCCACATGAATAATATTTATGGCAGCTTATTCGTGCTCTTTTCAATGCATAGCAATTGTGAATAAGAAAACAATGTCGGCTTGCAAAGGGGTAACCAAAGGTTCAACAATAAATTCAGGGGCTGAAAAAAATTCATGACAGTGCATGCAGAGGCAAGGTACAATAATGCATGCACGGTTAAATTTTTTTTTTGATACATGCATTTTATGACGAATTACAAAGCCAGTTGCTTAAAAAGTATAGGGTTAATTTCATTTTTTTTAAATACAGCAAAAATGTATTCACCATTTCCAGGTCAATTTGGCGTAAGTTCCAGGTACGAGGCCTGCCTGTAGCAAGGCACGTTTTTATTCAGAAGTATAGTGGCCAAAAGGCTTTTCGTGGGGAAAAAATCTGCCAAATTTTACAATTCATGAAGTGTGACCAAAATGTTTTCAGTAGTTATATTTTGAGCTACTCTAGCATAATTTATACTGTTTTCTAGTAGGCTGCTATAATTTTTGGTCCTGGGCCCGCCACCTAGTGTCAGTTTTATTTTCATCGGTTGCAGTTGTTAAATATGGGGACTTCCATTGGCTCTCTGGGGTAAATAGCAAACTGTGGGTTAGGATTTGTCTGCTGCTGCTGATATCCTAACTTATTGCCTGTAGGTTTGGGTTTCAGAAAAAGACAAATCCCAACCCATAGTTTATCTTATGCTCCCAAGAGCTAATGAAAGCCCCCATAGAAGGCAACAGCAATCGATTAAAATAAAACTGAAGCCAGGTGGCGGGTCCAGGGACTAAAATTATTGGAATGGCTATATATGGCGAATCCTTTTCTGGCAATGTTTAAAATGTTTAAATGATGGGGCGCCAAATATACATAGGCCTACCACTATTTTGCATTTCGCTCTCTTATAGGCCTACATCTAGTAGCCGCAGAGGCAGTGCTACTTATGAACAAAATGTTCTAGGGGGAGCTGGAGTCTAACCACCTCCCCCCCCTCCTAGAACTTTCAGCTCCCAAATCTATATATCATCGTTTACTAAAGTTTCAGGAATTTGTCATCAATGTTTCCATAGCACTACAATTGTATCGGTGCTGTCAGATAACACGTCCAAAATACACAACAAATTTTGAAAGGGACTACAAAAACACAACTGATTGGATTTAAAAAGGGCACGAAATTTACTGCAGAGATAGTTTCTTTTTGGCCAATAATGACGAGCACAATTTAATTTCGTTTTGCACATGTGTATGCACTTCTCAACTGGTTTAAAAACAAAAACCAGTAATCAACGGCAAAACATTTTAAACACCTGCCCTGAAGGAATTTTGTTTCCCTTAAGAAAACTACAAAAACAGCTGGCACGATTCCAGATTGAGTTTTTAACCGTCATGAAACATGTTTTTGCTTTAATTTTATGGATTCGTGTCAGTAGTTTCGGTTTCACTTGCAACCTAAAAAAGTGTTTTACCTATTTTTTGTGCTTGTATTTTGTTTTGCTTCGTTAAATATCTACCTAATTAAAATTAATAATGCTCTTAACTTCTTAAGTAAACAAAGAAGGTGTCCAAAAATGCATCGCCCAATTGATTCACAGTAATGCTTACGACTAGGTCATTCTTTTGTGGACAACCCAACAGGTTCCCCCCACGACAAACTTTCAAAACCATGCAAACATGTGACAGAATGTGGCGCCAGGTTTCCCAAAGTCCCACCAAGGCCGTGTACTTGTCACTGATGAGTACATGACGTCATGGGACTCGTATATAACCAACACAAAAATACTTGGCATCACTATAAGGATTTTTTTAAGGTTTAGGGTTTTGAGTTGCAGTTTGATGTTGTTGTGCCAGGCAAATTTCACAACGTTCATCATCATTTTTTCGCTAAAAATTCGCAATTTTTTTGTTTACGATTTACGAAAGTTCAACTAGTAAACATACAAAAACATTACCTACTTTCACAAGCACAACTATATTATCCAAAGTTGATAGCAGCGGTGATCACAGGTTGCATTAAGTTAAGCACATTTGATTATAAATAAACTATTCCCATTAATAATAGATGATAAGCACACAAATAAAAATGGGCGCCATTTTGGTCCGTTTTTCAGCAAACAAACCAACAAATGTTTGTACATGTCCAGCTGCACGAGCAATCTTTTGGCAAGTGGACGAAAATGCTGGTTACTTTATATCGCATCAATCAGCAAAACGCACTTAAGGTATTTTATGGCTACAGGGCCAATAACTTTGATCTTTAAAAAGCATACGAGGGGAATATAAGTGACGTCACACCCGTTAATAGTTTATGAAACAAGGTTAAACGCTTCTTGAATGGGTAACACGAATTTTGTTTTTTTTATTTTCTGTTTACTACTGCTTTTATGTGCATAATATCTGTGTATTCGGTTTGGCAGGACCACACGGGGTCATAACACAGGGAAGCAGCAACAAAAACAAAAAACAATTAAAGATAGGATAAAATGGCGCGTGTTAACATCAAGTGGTTCAATGTGGTCTAAACAAAGTTTCAAACTAATAACACCATAAATCCAATGTATAAAAAAATTGTAATTTCATCTGGATTGAACTTGAACTATATATTATAGTGTTTTTCCCATTGCTAGGAGGACTATTACAAAGGACTTCAGTTAGGGTAGGCCTACTTATACTTTTAGCTTCAATGACTTACCTGTCCTGTATTATAGTAAATATATGCATAGGCCTATATAGTGGCATAATTGGATTTATGTTTATATTAGTAATTTATATCTGCTGAACATTCATTATATCCTGCTATGAATCATAAAATGATTTTTTTTTCGCATAGGACAGTTTCCATTCAAACTAAATACAACATTAGGCTATACAAATACTGGACTAAAATTATGCCAACAAAAACAATTTTTGACAAATTTACCCATCAAGACAATTTGCACTAGATTATGAAAAAAATTATTTTTAAACATTTTAACTGACTTATAATAATCTTGATCAACTATTTTTTTTTTTTATTAAAACTGGATAAAGCAAGTCCTGTTTATCTTCACGAACTTTAAAAATAATAATTAAAAAAAACATACAAGTTGAAACCTGATATTTTCCCAAATGACACGAATGATTTAATTCTTCTGATTGTAGGAATTAACCACGAGCCATATGCAATTTTCATTCTGATAGTAGGAATTGAATAGTCATGTCCAATTCATGTTATTTGTCTGGGGTTTTTTTGGCCTGGCTACCTGATCATTTTCTTATTGCTCAGCATTGCAGAAAATCCATGGCTATTCCAAAAAGAAAAAAAATCAATCCTTAAGATGGGTCTAACGTTGTTTTTTTTACTGCATAATTAACAATGCATTTAACTCTTAGAAAACTTTTCTTAAACTGGAAAACAAAAAGCTGTATTTCATTACTTTAGTTTTCTGGCGATTTTGTTTTTAGGCTTTGCAATTTATTAAACCAACAGTCTTAATTCCAAGCAGGAATATTCAAAATGTTAGGAATTGCACAACACGTACCGGTACTTCTCATATACACATCCAGTTACAAACGTAACCGACTCATTATTTCGCGAGCATAAAATTACACAACAAAGCTACTTGTCACTTGAGTATACCCTATGTATGGGTATACCTCCATTGACTTGTCCCTCAATCACATTTGGGTACCTAAGGCATATACTGTGGTAAAGGAGGACTAACAATGGATGCAGGAGGAATCAGCAGCCGAGGGGTAGATACGGATCAGCAAATAAAACGATGATATAAAAGCAACAAAGTGGAAAATTCGGGCTAGGGGGTTACCATATCAGAGTGAGAGAGTGTGGTAAAAGTGCGAGAGAAAGCATACGTGATAGAAAAAATAAAAACTAAAAAAGATATTAGTATGAATGATAATTTAAATGGCCACATGGAGCAATTCCTACCTAGCATGGGGTTGGTCACTTGGTACCGACCTGCAATAGCCATCCACGGATAGAACGTGTGGTTGGCGCTGGGTTGTTGCGTGGGTGGTGTGGTCGCAGTGACAGGATTTTGGCAACACTGGGACCACGAGCTGCCCGTCCTATCCCGGGGGCTAGTATTGGCTTCAGCCGAATAATTTCGACCGGCCGAGTCCGGGGTGCAGGCGGCAGGCCTGACGGGTAGCGTCCCGGGTGTGCTGCTTGACCACTGGTTGTCCTTTACCACGCTCGGACTGTATCCATTTTGTTCTTTGGCTGCGGCGCATTCCGCTTTGTAGGTGGACGCGGTCTGGACGACGTCGCCACCGCCGCCCCCGCCCGCACCGGGATAAAGTTTGCAAGCTGCAGTGGCGGCGGCGACAGTTTGCGCCTCGTAAACGGCCTCTTGGTGCGCCCGGTGCTGTGGCTGGGCGTACGGCGGTACGGACAGCAAGGGGAAGCGGTAAGACTGTTCACTCGCTCCCTGGCTGCCATAAAAGCCACCTTGGTCGAAATAGGAGTTCATCATCCACGGAAAACACAAACCACCCGCTTTCTTAGCCACATCAGATTTCCAATTTGTGTTTTTTTACTGCCCGCCAACGTGTTACATTAAATTTTGTTGGGCCAGGAGATACGTAAGAGTAAAAAGGAACGGCAAAAGGGGGATGTGTACAGCAGAACGCTTCACAGACTACCCGGAAAAGCTAACGACCAATCAGAGACGTCCGGCCGGACCGAAGCGCTAACACGTATGCCTCCGCCGTGAAAAAGAGTTCGCCAATAAGCAATATTCGCCATGGAAGAGGGCTTTTGAAACGACGGTATACAGGGATGTCACGAAAACCGCGTGTCGTAAATATTAAAAACTAGTATTTTTTTTAAAAAAATGACCAAGAGTTGTCTATAAATTACTTTTGCAATTTTTAGAGGAATAGTGCTTGGAAACTTTCTGCAGCAGGGACGTAAGCAGTAATACTATAAAACATTGAAAATTCGATCAGAAAGTGGGGGATAATAGGACAAAATAATATTCCCCTTTTAACAAGTACTCCCACAATGCACCATTTGACAAAAAAAAATCGCAATTTTAGTATGGGCCATGTAGTATTCCTCATACATGGCTCCCACTCACCTGGACTGGAAAGTCAGGAAAATGTAAAATATCCACGGAAAGTCAGGGAATTTAAAAAAAGCAAAGCTAGTAAAAATTCAGGGAAATAGCTGAACAAAAAGAAATTAAAAAGTAAGAAATCGAAAGAATGGTATAATTGTGAAATAGCAAATTAAAATGAGGTGTAAAATGTTACTCCATGTTTTTGAATTCAAATGGTCATGAAGTTTTGAAAATCGGTCAGGGAAATCAATTGTTAAAAATTAGTGGAAACCCTGTCTAGATGGCGCGCCATATATCTATGGCAAATAACATTCACCGTTATTTTAGTATGGGCTAAAGTATAGTTGGAATGTTTTCAACACAGATGGCGCTTTACTTATAAATGAGCTTATTTAAAAAATCAATCTTCCATTTAAAGTTTACAAAACCGCAAAACGTCATAACTAATACACCTATAGTTAAATTACGTTTAATTTTAAATAGATAATAATATATTCCAAATCTTATACTGCGCATGTGCGTATAGACATTTGGCAATGGCAAGAAGAAGGGGGTTATATGTATAAAACTTGAGAATAAGTACACAAAATGTAAGTAAATAATAAAAATATTAATTATGAAGTGGAATAAATGAAATGAATCTGGATAAATAGGCCACTACCAATTAACATAATTTGCAGCAAAAAATATAATTTACAAATTTTATTTTTTGCCATTATAAGCCAAGCATTGTTAATTAGCAAAGGTAAAAAAATTGGGCGTTTCTAATTAGTTATCAGCAATGTAAATTTCGATTTGTTAATTACAAATCTTTTCTGTGGAATAAAACTAGAAACCATAAAAAGATTATTTTATAAATCTCAATTTGATTTTTATGAAAAAATAAATTTTTAATTGAGAAATGTTAGTAAAGTAGCCTGCATAAAAATTTAAAATTGTATTTCTTAAGAAAAATATAAGTTGAGGAATTTAAATACACAAAACTTGTTACAATTTTATTTTTTAAAAATAATACGTAATTTAAAAAATTTGCATTTAAAACCATATTTTTGCATTAGAATAAAATTCAGATAAATTTTCATTCATTGTTGCTTATTATATCCTAGTTCATTAATTTTCTATTTTCATAATTTCATAAAATAAATATTTTATAAGATTTTATCAAAATATTCATTAAAATCAAATATTTTATTTATTAACTATAATGGTATCCATTTACCATGGGCCACCTGCTTTGCCCAATTTGATGTCATTCCAATGCTTTGTTATAATACACAAACTAAGCACACAGGTATAAGAATAGTTAGCACCAGGTAAGACTAATCGTTAACAATTTCTCAAATGTTTGTTTACCAAATGTTTTCCCAGTGTCACCTGGATTTAAAAGGCAGCAGAAAAATGGCCGTGAAAACGTATACAAAAAGGTGCATGAGAAAAATGAGGATTTCAATAGGCCAAGGAGGAAGAAGAAAGGTGAAAAAGGGCATGGAGGAAAAACCATCTGTACGAATTTAATGGAAAAGAATGGAAGGACAGAAGCGCCATCTAAGGTCGTTAATTCTTGTTGTGTCATGTGATCCGATCGACATTATAATGGCGTTTTCATGTCCAGCATCGTGATAATGGACATTGTAAGATGTGCCCCTTAGTAATCCTCTTAAAAGACATGCAGCAAAATTTCAAAAAATAATATAAAGAAATGGTTGGAAAAAGCAAGCGTTAATCTTGTCCACTTAATAGGCAGCCATTGTTAAATAAAATAGGGGGGAAAAGGAGGAAAAATAAGGGAACAATGAATGGTATAAGAGCAGACATGTCTGGATCACATTCACGCTTTTACACTATACACTTGGTTCAGCTTGGTTTAATTTTATCTCCTTTTCTGTTTGTAATGATTACAAATTAATTGGTCCAAATTTCAAAGCCCCCTATGGGCAGCTTTTACAATTATTATTGTTTTTCTTTTCAAAGTATGTATCATCAAACAACCATGATATCAGGTAATAAAGTTCGTAAACAAAATTATACATTAATTACCATTGCTAGCATGACAAACAAGCAAAATGTGACAAAAATGCCTATCCCATATAGTAAAATCATCATGTATTTTAGTGGCTAAGTGGGGGGGCAAGAGGCCAAAGAAGCCTCCTTCCCCCCATCCCCCATCTCATCTCACCAAAACAAGGCATTTTGATTGCAAAATGTAGGAAATTGTTATTTAAAATAATGTAATTTAGAAAAATTTTAACCCCTGGGGGGGGGAGGACTGATCGCCCCAAGACCCCCCACCTGACGCCAATATCCATTAGCCACAATGTTTTAAATTTACAAGTATAAGGATTAGTCTTAGACTTCCCAGTGTATGTTACAGCTAAATGACAAATTCTAAAAAATAAATTTTCAGCAAATAGAATAACCAGAATTCAAGTGGACCAATCAGAATGAAGCACCAGATATCGACTTAGCTATTACTACACGAAATAATCACGTAGTTATAACTAATCTATTAGAAGAATGATGCCGACTATACTTCCATTTCAGTTCACTAAACTCATTGAATATATGCACAGCCTACTAAGATTTTTTTTATTTTATAAATAAATAAGGCCTGGCAAGTTGAACATACCTCTATGGAGAATGT